>CAUYQU010085482.1:0-19203 GCA_963574635.1 Cheracebus regulus
CTCGGTTCCACAAGAAATTTCAGAAAAAACCTTTTAAAGCCAAGTCCAGCCATGGATTTGTATCCTCAAATAACTGTGAGTTGGGCGATCTTCTCCTCTTAAGGTCCCAAGATAACCTTTGAGCTCCTGGGCCTGTTACAAAGTGACATTCTTTACTGATTACAGGTCAGGAATTCTGTACAGGGACTCCATAGAAAAGGGTATGAGTCTAGTTCCCTCAAGGGGCTTTCATCGGCTCTGCAAGTCAAGCTTGACTCCTTAAACAGAAGCATACCCTTCCAGTCAAAGCCTTGGTAAAGCAACTAGTTTCTCCAGTTGCATCCCTATTGCACTGATGCAAATAACTCTTTTGCCACAAGTAAAGAGTATTCACAGATAGTTTCCAAATTCTAGAGAAATCAGGAAGAGAGAAACAAACATGATCCACATTTTGTTCATAAGCATATACGTTACTCAATTATTAAAGGCTATAAATAGTTCAAAATAAGCAAATAAGTTTCCTTGACTCTGAAAAACAAAGCAAGGATCAGCAATATTTCAAGCAAAAGTCAAAAAGTTAACTCTTATTTTGCTTGATATTCATGAACATTTAGCTCTTCATGAGTCCTCTATATTTCTCCTTTATTCCAATGTCACAATCTCCAAAGTTATCCTAAACCTGTATTTGAAAGCACCTGTCAGAATTTTATAGCTTTCTATAGAATTCTATAACTTATTTTGAACAGGATTAAAACAAAATAGCAATTGTCTGTGAGTAACAAAATGTCCTGGGTAGTTACAGTTAGAAACGCAGTTGACAAAGAAGTTTGGTTATCTCTGTGGTTTACAATAACATGACAACCTTATGATTGACAGCATATATTTTAGACATTGCGATTTTAGAAATTATATATAATTTTGGAACATATATTGGTATTATTCATCAAAATATAAACTAAAAATATATTGAACACCATTTGGTAATCCCATGTACAGAAACGTCAAATAATCCTGTTTACCTCTCTTTTCTGGATACTCCAGGAAACCTTCTGAAGTATCTGAAAAGCCAGATGTCAGGGAAGACAATTTTGAACCTGAAGTTTGATTTGGGGAAGCCTGTTAAATATGTTAAATATATGAAACACTTAACGTTATTTAATAGAATTCCAAATTATCATAAATTATTTGTACCAAAACGATGACTCAGAAACTTAAAAAAGTTAAAACCTTTTACAACTCTTTACATATTTTGCTAAAGAGCAGATTAGTGAGAAGTACCTTGTTCTGCTTTCATTTCAATGTTCAATTTACAGAAAAACCATATATTTATAACACCTTTTTGAAATTAGGCAATATATTCAAATATAGAATTTTTGCAGGATTAATGTTTTTAATTCTTCCATCATTTCTTTGAACTTTTAACTTTATCTTATCTAATTTAAAACAATTCATTAACCTTGGCCAGAATTTACATTTTTGTGCTTTCTTATAACCTTTTATTGAAAACACATTTTACCATTCTACATACCTTGCCTGTAAATCAATTTCTAGTAGTCTCAATTACATGTCATAATGGTAATTTTTAGCAATTTTTAACTTTAAAGCCTGGTAAGTTGTTTGATTCCCTGCTAGGTGCAGCCAAGATTTGATTCCTTCCAGCATAATTAAGGGTATGATTAACTCCATATGCCCCCAGGCCTTACAGAGTTGAACAGTCCTCAAAAACCAATAAGCAGTTTATAACCTCAAAACTCAGCAAACCTTGAGTCTGACCTGCATAACTTAGTTTACCTATTTACACTTTGATGACATCTGCTTTTTACCAATAATTTTTAAGGCTGTTTTTTCTCTGAAATATTTAAGTCACATGTCCTGATAGGAACCACAGCTTTTATATTCCCTTTAAAAAATATTTGATCCAAGCGCTTTTTTTTTTAGGTCAGTTAATTAGAGCTCTTTTTATAGACATCATACACACAACATATATAACTACACAGACAGGCAGAGGAAAACCCAGTTGTCATAAGATCTTTTGTCATGGGTAGAGGGATTTATCTATGTTTAATTCCTGGGATTCTATGAGGAAACCAGTGGACTCTCCCCTCTCATGTGTGCGTTAAAGGTGGCAAGGCAAGATCAAGTAAAATAATTCACTTCTGTCCTCCAGAATGGTAAGATAGTAAATTTGTGTTTTAAGGTGATAAATTTTTAATAATTTGTTATATCAGCAATAAGTATTAACTACAATGTTTTTGATAATGTGTTCCTGAACAGCTCATGACAATCTAACTTTTGAAGATCAAATGGTACTTTATAAACATGCCGGGGGAGATTTACTATTTAAAAGAAGATAACAAATAAATCCAATTATCAAGCAAAGCATCTTTTTCCCATTGCGAAAATTCAACCCAATACTAATATGTTTTACATACTTACACTGTTCTTTGCCACATTTTCATAACACATAAATGTTAAAACATCTCGAGTAAAGCAATACGTTTTGCAGAAACAGGATTGTACAGTGTGAGATTCTGGAATTTTAAGCCTGAGACTGTAGGTTAAATGTTTGAAAACTTCAGAAATAATTCAAATGTCAATGGTGGTGGTGGCTGTTGTAGTTGTGGTTGCTGTTGTGTATGTGTATTTCTTGTATTTCTCTTTCATAAAGAAGTCTTGTACCCTATACACAGTAAGTCTTGCTAAGTTTGCATCTAGCTCTTGAAACTTACCTGTGGCAGCTAAATTCCTAACAACCAACATGTCAGGATGAAATGGGGCTGTTACATGAGTCAATGCCTTTTACAGACTCATGAGATTACCGAACAAAAGACACCCTGTGGGAGCAGAACTGCTGATTAGAAAACAGAGGTGGCTTTTTCTAGCAGTTAGAATAAACTCCTTTTCCAAAGTAGCTTGAGGACATTTTCAAACCCTGACCATTCCCATTATTCTCTAAGGAAAACAAATAAAAATTATTCCATGGCTCTAGACTTCTTAACTCACATTGCAATGAAGGTCAAAGTTTACTGCTACTTCAAGTAATTTTCTCAAAATAATCTGTGCCTAATGCATAAAAAGCAGCCTCCAATTTATGCTTTTGCTGCACTGTAAAACTTCAGTGAGAAGAATCCAGACCTGCTCATGAAGTAAAGTAAAAAGGCACGAACTTACCCTTCTATGTGAACACAGAGGAAACTAGATAAACTTACATGAAGCAACAGTTTTCATATATTGAACAACAGGAAATACATGGGTGATTACTGAGAGACGTAAAACAAAACAAATAAATACAATGATGGTCTGGCTACTGGAAATGCATCCAGGTCACAGGGCTAATGGGCATCTCAAGCACATGCTGTCATTGAGTTGAGGAGACAAAGGTTGGATATTGAAAAAGCTGAAGTAGCTGGAATTTTGGAGAACAGAACAACACAAAGGAGGGAGCTACAGGGAGAAGAATCTCTAGAAATCTTTAGAGGATCTCCCTTGATTTTGTTGTCATGCAATAAACCATGCATATGCAGGATAAAATTTCATGAGGTAAAACAATAAACAACTGTGGTGCCTGAACGCAAGAGTTCCTAAAGTTAACGAATGCCTAGACTCTTGATTTCAGAAAAGCTGGAGGAGGGAAAGGATCCTCGTTGACCACTTTAGGCATTCAGAATTTCCAGAGGTGGTAAACCTTAGCAGGGGTACTATCCTAATCATACAGTAATGGTTATAAACTAGCCTTGAATAAAATAAAGATGCTCCACAAGTAAGTTAACTGCCTTGAAGAACAAACTTGCCTTCCTAAACTAAAATAATACAAAACCTCCCAGCACTCAAAAGTAAAGTTCAGTTTTCAATTTTACCACCAAACATCACTAGACTAGTGAAGAAGCAGAAAAGTATAACTTATAACTATGAAGACATCCGTAAATAAAAATAGTCTCTGAAATAATCCAGGTCATGGAATTAGCAAGTAAGGACTTTTAGAACAGTCATTATAAATATGCTCAATATGCTGAAGGATTTGAAGGAAAATTAGCATAGTGAGTAGAATACATTAGAACAGTGAAAAAATAAAATAAATAAATGAAACCAAGGAGTGAAAAATACAGTACCTGAAATAAGAAGAGTGCATCACAGGATTAATAGTGAATTAGACAATGCCAAATAAAAGATTGGTAAACTGAACACATAGGAATAAAAACTAAAATAACTGAAATATAGAGAGACAAATTAGTGAAAAATTTGAGAAAGAGTTACTAAGCTGTGAGACAGCATCAAACATTCTGACATAAGCATAATTAAAGTTCCTTCCAAATAAGGAGGGTGGGATTGAACAATGAAAACTAGAGCTATCTTTTTCTTCCAAATGTAAGATATGATATAAACTCACAAATCCAAATACTTGCATTAACTACAAACATGATAAATGCAAAGAAAACCACTCCAAGGCACATCATAATTACTGGCTGAAACCTCATAATATAGATAATATTTTGAAACAACCAGAAATAAAAGATATACCACATAGTGAGGAACAAAGATAAGATTGTTTAAAACTATGTAAATAAAAAGAAAACAAAATAAAAGCTATTTATGACAAACCAACGGCCAATATCATACTGAATGGGCAAAAACTGGAAGCATTCCCTTTGAAATCTGGCACTAGACAAGGTTGCCCTCTCTCACCACTCCTATTCAATATAGTACTGGAATTTCTAGCCAGAGCAATAAGACAAGAAAAAGAAATAAAGGGTATTCAAATAGGAAAGGAGTAAGTCAAATTGTCTCTGTTTGCAGACAACATGATTGTACATTTACAAGACCCCATCGTCTCAGCCCAGAATCTCCTGAAACTGATAAGCAGCTTCAGCAAAGTCTCAGGATACAAAATCAATGTGCAAAAATCAGAAGAATTTCTATACACCAATAGCAGACTTAAAGAGAGCCAAATCAAGAACGAACTGCCATTCACAACTGCTACAAAGAGAATAAAATATCTAGGAATACGACTAACAAGGAGCGTAAAGGACCTCTTCAAGGAGAACTACAAACCACTGTTCAATGAAAAAAGAGAGGACACAAATAGATGGAGAAACATTCCATGTTCATGGTTAGGAAGAATCAATATCATGAAAATGACCATACTGCCCAAAGTGATTTACAGATTTAATGCTATCCCCATCAAGCTACCAATGACCTTCTTCACAGAACTGGAAAAAACCACCTTAAACTTCATATGGAACCAGAAGAGAGCCCGCATAGCCAAGACAATCCTAAGCAAAAAGAACAAAGCTGGAGGCCTCACGCTACCTGACTTCAAACTATACTACAAGGCTACAGTAATCAAAACAGTGTGGTACTGGTAACCAAACAGAGATATAGACCAACAGAACAGAACAGAGGCCACAGAGGCAACACCACACATCTACAACCATCTGATCTTTGACAAACCTGACAAAAACAAACAATGGGGAAAGGCCTCCCTGTTTAATAAATGGTGTTGGGAAAACTGGCTAGCCATGTGCAGAAAACAGAAACTGGACCCGTTCCTGACACCTTACACTAAAATTAACTCCAGGTGGATTAAAGACTTAAACGTAAGACCTAACACCATAAAAACCCTAGGAGAAAACCTAGGCAAAACCATTCAGGACATAGGCGTAGGCAAGGACTTCATGACCAAAACACTAAAATCATTGGCAACAAAAGCCAAAATAGACAAAATGGACCTAATCAAATTCCACAGCTTCTGCACAGCAAAACAAACAGTCATTAGAGTGAATTGGCAACCAACAGAGTGGGAAAAATATTTGCAATCTACCCATCTGACAAAGAGCTAATATCCAGATTCTACAAAGAACTAAAACAGATTTACAAGAAAAAAACAAATAAGCCCATTCAAAAGTGGGCAAAGGATATGAACAGACACTTTACAAAAGAAGACATACATGAGTCCAACAAACATGAAAAAATGCTCATCATCACTGGTAGTTAGAGAAATGCAAATCAAAACTACATTGAGATACCATCTCACCGCCAGTTAGAATGGCGATCATTAAAAAATCTGGAGACAACAGATGCTGGAGAGGATGTGGAGAAATAGGAACACTTTTACACTGTTGGGAGTGTAAATTAGTTCAACCATTGTGGAAGACAGTGTGGCAATTCCTCAAGAACCTAGAAATAGAAATTCCATTAGACCCAGCAATCCCATTACTGGATATATATCCAAAGGATTATAAATCCTTCTACTATAAGGACACATGCACACGAATGTTCATTGCAGCACAGTTTACAATAGCAAAGACCTGGAACCAACCGAAATGATCATCGATGTTAGACTGGACAGGGAAAATATGGCTCATATACACCATGTAATACTATGCAGCCATAAAAAACGATGAGTTCAAGTCCTTTGTAGGGACATGGATGAACCTGGAAACCATAATTCTCAGCAAACTGACGCAAGAACAGAAAATCAAATACCGCATGTTCTCACTCATAGGTGGATGTTGAACAATGAGAACACATGGACACAGGAAGGGAGCATCACACACTGGGGTCTGTAGGGAGGAAATAGGGGAGGGACAGCGGTGGGTGGGGAGCTGGGGAGAGATAGCATGGGGAGAAATGCCAGATATAGGTGATGGAGAGGAAGGCAGCAAATCACACTGCCATGTGTGTACCTATGCAACAATCTTACATGTTCTTCACATGTACCCCAAAACTTAAAATGCAATTAAAAAAAAAGAAAAAAAGAACATATTTAAAAATCTGAAAGAAATAAACTGTGAACCTAAAATTTTACATTTAGCAAAAATACCTTTCTAAATGAAGGTAAAATAAAAACCTCCAAAAAACATAAAATTAAGAGAACTCATTGCTTGCTGAAGTACACTGCAAGAAATGTGAAAGGATGCCCTTTGTCTGAATAAACATGATACCAAAATGAAAGTTTGACGTACTCAGATGAATGACAATCTCCAGAAATGGTACATACATGATAAATAGAAAAGGCTTCCTCCTATGTTTAAAATTTATTTTATAGGTAATTGTATATGTATGGGAAAATTAGTATTTTATTGGATGTTAATAACATAAGCAGAAGTAAAATTATGCCAACCATTTATTAAAGGAAAGGAGGAAGGAATTGAAATTATTCTATTGTAACTTTCTTACATTGTATATGAAGTGTAATTGGTCCTTGAACAACATGAATGTGAAGGAAACCAACCCTCCCATGCTATGGGAAATCCATGTATAACTTTTGCATCCCCAACTACTCATAGCCTACTGTTGACAGGAAGCATCTCTGATAACATAAGCAGTTGAGTAACACATATTTTTATGTTATATCTATTATGTTATATATTTTATGCTTATAATAAAATAAATTAGAGAAAAGAAAATGATTTGAAGGAAACAATAAGGAAGAGAAAATATATTTACTATTCACTAAGTCAAAGTAAATCATCATAAACATCTTCATACTCATTGTTTTCATATTGAGTAGCCTAAGAGGAGAAGGGAAAAAAAGGATCTTGTGATCTCATAGTTGGCAGAGGTGAAAGAAAATCCATAAAAAAGTAGACCCATGAATGATCTGTGATGAAAATATATGTTTGGGAATTTTCTATTAAAGTTATGGAAGTTAATGAGCCTACCCTGGTAAAACGAAAACAAGGTGTAAGAGAAAGTCCTGAGATATGCCATAATTTCAGGATCATATGCTGTGAAAGTTGCAAAATAACAAAATTCAAAATGAACAGAGAAGTAGCAAAAACAAAAAGACTGGTATTCTGTGAATCAAGACTACTAAGAAGAAAGGAGAGTGGCTAAAAATGCAAAAGGTTACTACATTGGGCTCTCAATTGCAAGTCCAAGTATAAATTAATAGTACAGATTATTTTTAAAATTTGGAAGATATTTTGTTGTAGGTGTCAATTCCCCTTTAATTGGTCTTTTTATCCTTTTATTTATTATTATCTCAGTAATAATACATGGAATTCACATGCAAAATCCCATAAATGGCTGTTTTTATTCATAAGAAGTGCAGATGTAGGAAGCCTTTTTTTTTTAAATTATACTTTAAGTTCTGGGGTACTTGTGCAGACTGTGCAGGTTTGTTATATAGTTATATATGTGCCATGGTGGTTTGCTGCATCCATCACCCTGTCATCTACATTAGGTATTTCTCCTAATGCTCTCCCACCCATAGCCTCCCCCACAAAAAGGCCCTGGTATATGTTGTTCCCCTCCCTCTGTCCCTGTGTTCTCATTGTTATCTTCCACTTATGAGTGACAATATATGGTGTTTGGTTTTCTGTTCTTCTGTTAGCTTGCCAAGAATGATGGTTTCTAGCTTTATAGCAAAGACTTGGAACCAACCCAAATGCTCATCAATGCTAGAATGGATAAAGAAAATGTGGCACATATACACCGTGGAATACTATACAGCCATAAAAAAGGATGAGATCATGTCCTTTGCAGGAAGCCTATTTGAAATAATTGTTTTTACGGCTATCTGGGGGTGATTTGGGTTTGAATTTCACTCTTCTGTTGTAAATGATTTACTCAGATTATGATTTCATTCTGTTTTTTTAATTGTGGCAATCTTAAATATCTTTGTTCCTGTCTTGATGCAGAGGTCAAGGAGAGAGAGGAAGAGTTAAAAACTCTCTGAACAGATTTTAGAGTCATATTCATTAAAAAGTAACACAACACGGATAGTTGATACCATGCCTAAGACAGAGGCAACATTCAATGAACACATGGTGAATCGACTTTAATTTAATGGATTTCTTGTGACTATTTCTAATGTTAGATGGGTAAAACGTGTAATGTAGTTAGTACCTGGTTAAAAATGTGGATTTTACTGTGAATCCTACTTCTTGTTTCGTAATACCCCAGTATCTTTTTGTGATGAAGTTGTAGATTTTAAGAAATATTGAATAATTGAAATTTTGGAAAAAAAAGTAAACCATATAGCACTATTGTGAAAAGTAAGATAGAAGTCACAAAAGGGGTGCTGAAGTGCCCCCTTTGGCTTATAAAAGTAAGCTGAGTTTGTGCTTCTATTTTTATTTCATTTTGTTTTTAATATTAACCTGCTTTCCCTATTCATTTGTATTAATAATTGCAGGAATCTAATACCCGAATTTAATTATTTGATATTTCACAGTCATTATACTTAAATTCTAAAGGAAATGGACCTCTTTCTAAACTGGCAATGCTTAGTAAAACTCTCTCTGGTCTGCTAGCCGGTGCACAAAGTTAATTACACTTGTGTCTTGTTTGTTGCATGGAAGGTCTGTCACCCAAAGCACCTTCAAACATGCAGTTAGAGCTTGAAGAAAAAGATGCTTTGCCAATTGCATCCTATACCTACAATTTCCATGCAAGTGATGTGCCTCATTTCCTGGAGTGGAATACATGTGTTTTACTACTATAAAGGTTATTAATTTGTGAATGACTTTTAGGAAGTAAACTTTAGTGTATGTCTATAAAATATAGCTTCTGAAAATACCAATTTATTATCACAGAATCTGATCTCTCTGATTATAACTATAAGTAGAATCTGATAGTTTTTACTTTCAATATTCCTTTTAATATATTCAGAATCAATAAAATTTCAGTTTCCCATATGAAAGTTTCCATACAATCAGTTTGTTTTTCATAAGTTCTTTAAAAAGTGGGTGTGATGTGTTTGTGTGTGTGTGTGTGCGTGTGTGTGTGTGTGTGCGCGTGTGAGAGAGAGAGAGAGAGAGAGAAAAACAGACTGACATAGGATTCCTAACTCATCTTTGGTGGCCAGAGAGAGGTGAATTCTATATCTATTGATTTCTGGATACAAGACTTTGGGCAAGTCACTTTTTTTCTCTCACTTACTGCATGTCTAAAATGGGAGTAAAGAAATGTTTTAAACATAGGGTGCTGTGGTGAAAATGTGAGATAACCTGGGAAAGAACTTGTAATTTTACAAAGCTCGCATGTGGATAATGACTACTGTTATCATGGTTGAGCTTATGTGAACAAAATGGTTGGAGGAAAAGTTTTAACTATGTCAGCCACTCTCCAGACTTGACTTGGAACCCAAGAATTAGGGTCAAAAGTAGAATGTTTGGATAGTAAAATGCACTAAAACTGCTTCTTATGGGATATATTTATAATACAGATTAGTCTTTATGGGATTCCAAACCTGAGAAATCCTTCATATTTTCCAATAAATCCCTAGTCTAGAAGAGTTCTTTTATCTGTAGTGCTTCATTCTCATTCCATTCTGCTGTTATTAATATTTACAAGGACAAATGTCTGCCTAGGTTTGCATGTTGTACCATCTATTTTGGTTGGTCCTGGATCATTCTGCAACTTTTCCCATCTCTGAGCACTTGCTAAGGAATACATAATATGGTTGGCTTTTGTTTTCAGCATATGTCCTTCTGTCTCCCAAACTAGATTGTCACATCTCAGCTCTCCCAGTCTGCTCCACAGTACCTAGTCCTTACATGTCTTCATTTAATCATCCAATTAGCATTTGCTAAACATTCATGATTAGCTATGGCATTATGCTAAGTGCTTATAATATCATCTCATTAAATCTCACCACAACAATTTAAAGTAGGCATTATTATAATCCCATTTTTACATGGAAAACTGAGGCTGCTTGAAGTTAAATCACTTTAAGCAAGGTCATGTAGCATTTTAGCTGTTGTTTCTTGGCCGGCTCAGATCAGTACAGACAGATTCTGCTTTAACACCTCTGCTACTGCTGTGTCCTACATAATCCTGGCTTAAAACTTCTTCCTCTACTCCCTGTAGCCAAAGGAGCGGAGATTCTATCATACCCTGTGCCTGTTCTACTCCCTAGGAAGTAGAATGCTAACATGAAGTCTTTGCTGCTCAATTTCAGCTAGACAAATGTTCTAATTTTGTTTTGCCTATGAATGTGGTAGTGACACTGCCTTCATCCAGCATAGTTTTCTGTAATTTGGAAAGGCAAAAGCAAAAAAGAAGTTTTAAAGTTTTAACGTTGAAGTAACATATCATTCAATATATCAGGAATGAGTTGCTTTTTATATACATTATTCTCTTTTCATAGAAATTAATAACCATGTTATAGCTATTATTGAGGGATATAAAATTAATGTTATACAGTTTAAAGTTTGGGGTACATGTTTCAAGGAAGACATTGAGTATTATCATTTTTGATGAATGTGATTTATCTCATGTAAGAAGTCAAATGCTCTAGATGAGCACAGTTCTGTTTTCTTCATTATTGCTTTATCTTTCATTTTCTGTCCAAAGGGAAGCAGAGGTGAAACAGGAAAAGGATCAACAGTGGATATTATTATATTCTCCTCATAATTTATTTTCATGGCTGGTGTTGAAGAAAAAGTTAAATAATAATTAAGACTCTTCTCTCTAAAACTAATATTAGCAGAGGGGTGTTTCAATGTCATGAGATAAAGAAGAAAAATTTAATATCAACTTGTTTTCTGCATATATTTGTGAGGGAAGATGAAATATTGCTTGGAGAGTTGAAATTCTCAACATTGCAGTATTCGTAATTCTGATCATTAATTTCTGATGCAAACATGCATAATTTGTGATATGTTTTTGCCTAAAGAAGCCTCTCCAAAACTTCGAAAAGAGGACCCAAAATATAGTCAGATTCATCCAACAAGACGAGTATTTTCTGCTCAGAACTTTAAATGTTTTATTTTTCAATTATT
The DNA here is from genome assembly GCA_963574635.1 of Cheracebus regulus. NCBI lineage: Eukaryota > Metazoa > Chordata > Mammalia > Primates > Pitheciidae > Cheracebus > Cheracebus regulus. The sequence continues at coordinate 11,709 of CAUYQU010085482.1, forward strand.
CCCGAAACAATCGCTCAAATTCCAAAGCAGGCTTAATAAATTATTTAAGCATTGGCACAAATTAATAGTAAAATTAATAAGATCATCTGTGTTTTATTAGTGGATGACTTCATTTCACTTATTTAAAAATGTCCAGCATCATTCTTAGGGCAAGAGGAAAGCATAAAGGGGCTCCTTGAAAGCAGGACAAGGGGGAGGTAACACACATTGAGACTCACATAACAAACACTCCCTGAGGGTACCTTTATTTCCACATGTCTCTGATCTTCTATGAATACATTAGGTTCATGCAACTTTCTCTGGAATCTTGGCACTATAAGAAATCATTTAAATAGGATGTAATGGAGAGATCCCTGAACTCCGAGTCTGACAGAGCGAAATCTGAATGTTGGTTCTATTACTACCACCTTGCTGCGTTTCAGTTTCCTTATCTGTAGGACAGAAACAATATGTGTCTCACATAACACTGTGGAAAAAATGAGATAATGTATATGAAGTTATTAAGACAAAAGCAGAAGATTCCTATCAGATGAGAGTTGTATATCAGTTTGAATTCCATCACGATGAATTAATTGATGTGAAAGAATTACTTCTTTTTGATATTGTAGAAATTTACTTTGCTTCAGATCTGAGGAAGGATAAACCTCATAAGTCACCATACTTAACCCTCACAGACTCTCAGATTGATAGTAGATTACGATCTGTTTGGAAACCCCCAGCTATCAAGAAGCCACTACCTTCTGAGCTATTTCACTCCATTGTTTAACAGACCCTGTTAGAAGTGATTTCTACTTCCTCCATACATTCAGCAAATGTTTATGAAGCACTTACTATATACCAAGCATTGTAGATTAAAAAGGTGAGGTAGATAATGTTGCCCTTCTGAAGTTCACAGCCTGATGAGAGTAATATACAGGCAAAGAATCATAATCATCTAATGAATAGTGTAGTCTCCGGGAAGAGGGGCTGTGCAAATGCAGAGAATGAGTGTTAGCAGCGCCCTGGATAGAAGTAGGAGGGTAAGAACAGGCTAACACTGGAGCAGAGACGTAAAGGATGAGTCAGTTCTTTTTGCAAAGAACAAGGAAGTGGGTGTTCAATTTTTAAAAACTGGAACAACATGGACAAAAGCAGGAGGTGAGAGAGGAGATGGCTTGTGTGGGAAACCACAGGTGTGACTGAAAACTGAGTATAGGTGGCATTGTAAGGGCAAAGACATTCAGGCACCTGATCATGAAGAGCAGTGTTTGGCACCCTAATGAGTTGGGGCGTTATCTTGAGGGTACTGGGAATAATTAGAGTGCTTTGATCAGAGGAGTAATGTGGCCAGGCTTGTGCATCTCTTGTTGCAAGAAACAGTGCGCAAATTTAACTTCAATTGAAATCAAATTAAATCTGGCTTGGAGCATCCTCTCCGCTTTGCAGGATAATGTACATTTAATATCGGTTATCTTTTATGAATTTTTGCTATTTTTTCAATGTGTATAGAATCCTTGTCTGCTTTGATTTTTATTAAAGTTAACGTTTCAAGATGAATCAAGGGTAATTATTTTACCCTTGTTTTTTATTATGGTTATAATATCAAATTGTGTTTCATTGATTAATACTAAGTAGATTTCATAGAAAATCATAAAGTCACATAGTTCAAAATCTCTTTGGAAATATAATTTTAAAGTCTCCAAAAACAAATAATTTTACCTGTGGTGGATTTCATATGTCCATGTTTGTGTGCAGATTGTACATTATGTAATATCCTATATGTTTTACTGTGGTGTAGGCTATGTAAAATGAAATGAAAAGCATGATGTGCTTGTCTCCTTCTCTTTTTGAAAAATTCAGGGCTTCCAGTCTCTCCCATGACAAGGTGCTTTGATCTTCTTAACACTAGCCTCTCAGTGGGCCTAAACTCTAAAAGGAAAACTTGTGAATGTAGGAGTAACTTCCAGGTAACTCTGTTGCTTTGGATTTTAAATACAGTGGACATAGAAACAAGACTGTCAGACTCTTAAACAGAATCAAAAACCCAAAACACAGAGTTTGATTGCCTTCATGGGGTTGGGAATAAAAGTATTTTCTTCACTCTTTCAAAAGTTGTTTAGCAATAATATCAAAACAAAGCAATATCTTAATAGGTTATCCAGGCACAGTTGCTTTAAAGAAATGTCAGTGTCATATCTGAAAGCAGAATTTACAGGGGACAGGAGGTTAAGGCAGACTGAAAGCCTTTTAAATAATTAGAAAATTAATTCAATAACGTCCATTACCTCTGCAAATATTTGCTATTCTTTGCCAAGCACTGTTCTAATCACTTAAGATATGAAAGTGAACAACAGGATGTAGATCCTTGCCTTTATGAAGCTCATATTCTTTTATGGGATGAAAGCATGTAGACAAAATAAATTTAAAAATATATAATATAGTGTATTTTGATAAGTGCTGTTAGGAAAATAAAGCATAAAATGGGAAGAAGAAATAAATGAGAAAAGGTGAACTCATATGGCCTCCACAAAGTCCTCACTGGGAAAGTGACATGTGAGTGAAGATCTGAAGGAGATGAGAGAATATGTCATGAAGATATCAAGTGAAGAGAGCCTTCCAGGCAGACAGAAAAGCAAGTATAAAAGTCCTGAGATGACATGGAACCTTGCCTTGTATATTCAAACTGCAAGGAGATTGGCTGTGGTGTCGTAAGTGAGGAGAAAAGAGCAGGCTCAATAAGGTGGTATAGCATTATGGATAAATCACACACTGTAGGGCCAGACTACCCAGGGAACTCACGTCTCCTACTGGCCCAGGGTACTACTCCAGGGTAGTCTCAGCTCTTTTGCTACTTAATAGCTCTGTCATTTTGGGCAAGGTACATAACTTCTCCATGCCCCAGCATTTAAAATGGGATCCGTAGTATCAACTTCAAATTTGTTATTAAAGTTTATAATCTGTTTTGAAATTATTTTTGTGTATGATATGAAATACAGATATAATATTCTTTTTATAAAATGTTGAGCAATTATCTTTCATAATTTTTTGATAGTATCTTTTTTCTTGTTTGTAATATTGCCTCTGGCAACTGTTTCAAATTTCCATACATCTGTGGGTCTCCCTCTGGACTTTCACTTTTTGTTCAGTGGGTCAATGTCACTGTCTCTGTGCCAGTACCACACTGTCTTAATAGCCATAACTTAATAGTAAAATGCATACACTCACTTTATTTTTCTTCTTCCATAGGGTCTTAAGTATTCCTTGTACTTTTATCTTTCATACAAGTTTTAGAATTAGATGGCCAGTTTTCTTTAAAAAAAAAACAAAGCTCTGTGTCCAGGCACAGTGGCTCACACCTATAATGCCAGCACTTTGGTAGGCTGAGGTAGGCGGATCATGAGGTCAGGAGTTCGAGAGCAGCCTGACCAACATGGTGAAACCCAATCTCTATTAAAAATACAAAAATTAGCCGGGCATGGTGGTGCACACCTGTAATCCCAGCTATTCGGGAGGCTGAGGCAGGAGAATCACTTGAACCTGGGAGGCAGAGGTGGCAGTGAGCGAAGATCGCACCACTGCACTCCAGCCTGGGTGACAGAGTGAGACTCCATCTCAAAAAAAAAAAAAAAAACTCTGTTGGTATTTCATTTGGCAATTGGTATTTCATAGAATTTATAGGACAATTTAGGGAGTATATGCTTACGACATTCAATCATCTTTTCCATGTTCATAATATAGGACTCTAATTATTTAGCTCTTATTAATGTATTTTTCAGTACAATTTAACAATTCTATGTAGACAAAGTTTGTCTATTGATAGTTTTCATCTGAGAAACTATCTTCCATTGTTATTACAAAGCACATCTTTAAATTTTTTTTCTAATTATGCTTCAAGTAAATAGCAGTGTAATTGAATATAGATTAATGGTTATGGGCTTTGTCTCTAGACATAGCCTGTCTGCTTTTGGATCCTGGCTCTGCAACTTTTATTGTATAAACTTTAAAAAATTATTAAACTTCTCCGTGACTCAGTTTCCTCACATGTAAAATAGTAATAGCATCTTGTTGGGTTGTTATGCTTACTGAAGGTAGTTAATATAACCAAAGTGCTTATGATAACACCTGACTGAGAACAGACACTATATAAATGCTTACACTTCTTGTTATTAATATTACATAGTGATTTATATATAGTCAGTTCACTAAACTCATTATTTCTCATCATTTTAGGTGATTTTTGCTTTTCTTTATAGACAGTAAGCTATATTATTTGCAAATAGCAATGTTATTTCTTTTTTTTCAATTTTTACAGCTTTCATATTTTTTTCTTTGTTTAACTGTACTGACTAGATAGTACAAATTGAATAAAAGTGGTTATGGTCAAAATCTTTTCCTCCTTTCAGACTATAAGGAGAATGCTTCAGATGTTACATTAATAACAATTAATTTTGGCTCTGATATTTAATAGATAACCATTTTTGAGGTTGAATAAGTTTCTTTCTAACTGCATAAATGGTATTTGAAGGACCCCTTCTCTTGAAGAACAGTTAGAATAGAATGGGCCAGTCCAAATTTAAGAGTCTTGTATCCAGTATTTTTTTTTTTGAGCTATAGTGAGCCATTTAGATAATTTCTGAATTATTAATCTAGATACTGTAATAGCTTGTTAGACCCTGGATATTAAAACTAACAAAGCCAGGGTAACAGAATTCTTAGACCTGTACAAGGAGGTTTAGTTAGCAGAGGCAGCAGAAGGTTCTCATTACATCCCATGTTACAGCAGGGCTCCTGTGTAGCATTTAAATGTGAGAGTGCATTTTAAATTAATAATTTCCTCTGAAGATCAGGCCTTTCACTACATTTTGGTGTAGACTAACAACTCACAACTGTGGTTCTGCTTAGAACTAAACACCTTGAACAGTAAGATAGAGGAGCATCATTTTAAAGTCAGTTTATACAAAAGACATTGCTGTCATGGTTTCTTGAAATTTTAATTATCAAACTAAATTCTGAATCTTAATATCTGCATACCTTTAAGAAAATAATGCAATTATGTTCATAGCAGTTATTTAACCAGACAATGAGAGTATAGGGGACTAGAAGATTCATTCTGTGATTTACAGAAAGCAAGAATCAGAACACACACTAGAAGAAATATGAAAGAAGATAAAAGTTAATCTGCTATGGGTGTCAAAGGGAGTCAAAACAGAACTAAACATCAGTGGACAATAGATTTGACTTGCTTTCTTTATAAGTTACTTTTCAATTCCTATCCCAAATGATACATGTCAATATTTACCTGGTGCCGTTTTAACATTCATCAGAATCCATACATATGGCACAGATCCAGTTCATCTGGAATCCACAAAGTTCGAAGGCTTGGTATTATAATCTTTAGAATGCTGGGATGAGTAAATCAAGAAAAAATAGTATTTTAAAAGTATAGTCCTTTTTATGAAGCACCGTTGGTTCAACAATATTAGGGGAGTTGTTTTCAGTTATTTGCATATAATTCTGTAAAACTTCTTTGCTTTTTTTAAAAATTATATTTTAAGTTTTGGGGTACATATGCAGAACGTGCAGGTTTGTTACACGGGTATACACGTGCCAAGGTGGTTTGCTGCATCCATCACCCCATCATCTACATTAGGTATTTCTCCTAATACTCTCCCTCCCCTTGTCCCCCATCCCCCGACAGGCCCTGGTGCATAATGTTCCCCTCCCTGTGTCCATGTGTTCTGATTGTTCAACTCCCACTTATGAGTGAGAATATGCAGTGTTTGGTTTTCTATTCTTTTGTTAGTTAGCTGAGAATGATCATTTCTAGCTTCATCCATGTCCCTGCAAAGGACATGAAGTAATTCTTTTTAAGGCTGCATAGTATTCCATGGTGTATATGTGCCATATTTTCTTTATCCATTCTATCTGTGATGGGCATTTGGGTTGGTTCCACAAAACTTACTTTCATATGGATAACAACTAAAAGCTTGGTTTTTCAAGAGAGACTTATCTGATGAAAAATCATTTATTTAGTACCTACTATGTGCAGGCTCTATGATAAATCAAAGTTGCTGTCTGGTAGAATTCAACAATTAATGGACAGGAAGTTGCAATATAATGTGATAATTATTCATAAATGTAAGAATTGGAGGTCATAAATATATTGAGAAGATTCAGATACCTCTGCTTGTGGCAGAGTGGGGGACAGGGAAGGCTTCAGAGAGGCACTAGATTGTGAATAGCACATTGAGGGAAAGGTGGGATATCTGATTATTAGAGGAGCAGGCCCAGCTTCTTGGGGGTGTGCAACTGCACAGGACCTCATACTTAGAAGGGACCGTGCTTGGTTCAGTGTTCTGCTGTTGCCATCTTGAAATTCCTAAGGAACTTCACATTTTTTACATTTTCATATTACATGAGATCTTGCAGATTTTGTAACCAGATCTGCATAGCAAGTAGGGGACTATTTAAAGATCAACATAGCTTCTGTCATAAAGGGGCCACCAGATTGGGAAGGGAGTAACTGTCTCAATTTTACAATGCAGAGGATTTAGTGCTGTAAAGATATGGATGAAATATTAAGGCAATTAAGGAAAGAATAGATTGATTATTCATGAGGTGAGATGGAATGGAGAAGAGGGTACTGAATAGAAGTAACATTGAGGTGGGCCTTGAAAAATGCTTTGCATATTTCACAAAATGTAATAAAAGGCATTGTAATGTGAGAAAATACTATATGCAAATTTGAAAGCATTCATTCATTGGAGAGATATTTATTGGTTGCTTGTTATGTTCCAGACACTATTTCAGGTTCTTAGTATAGAGCAGAGACCAAAGCAAAGTCCCTACCCTGATACAGCTTGCATTTTAGTGAGAAATCTGAACAATAAACAAGTAAATAAACTTATAATGTAAAATAATGAGAAATACTATGAAGAAAAATAAAGCAAGGCGAAACCATAGAGAATAGGGATGGGCTTTTAAAAAGGAGTTCCTGATGTGGTGACATTTTAGCTGAGACTTGAGTGAAGTAAGAGAGGACGCAATGTGGAAGGAATGGCAAGTTCATGGTCGTGAGACAGGAATAGCATTAAGTTCTAAGGAAATATGGAGTGCAGTGTGAGTGTAGCCCAGTTAGAAGAGAAAGAGTAGTAGTATTCAATGATATTGGAGACCTAGACAGGGGTCATACTATGGAAGGCCTATAGTTTATGATGAGGATGTTGGGTTTCATTCTTCTTCTTTTTTTAAATATATATTTTATTGTGTTTTAGGTTTGGGGGTACATGTGAAGAACATGCAAAACTGTTGCATAGGTACATACATGGCAATGTGGTTTGCTGCCTTCCCATCACCTGTATCTGGCATTTCTCTCCATGTTATCCCTCTCCAACTCCCCACCCCCCACTGTCCCTCCCCTATTTCCCCCCAACAGACCCCAGTGTGTAGTGCTCCCCTCCCTGTGTCCATGTGTTCTTCTACAAATCCATTTGTTCATTCAGCAAATATTTATTGA
>CAUYQU010085483.1:0-60598 GCA_963574635.1 Cheracebus regulus
TTACATAGATTTATTCACTTTCCCCCATATAGCAAGAGAATAAGACCATAGACTTTTAAGAGTATTAAGAAATGGCTATTTGAATCATTCTATTATAAAGACTCATGTATGTGTATATTTATTGCAGCACTATTTACAATAGCACAATAGCAAAGACATGGAATCAACCTAAATGCCCATCACTGATAGATTGGATAAAGAAAATGTGGCACATATACACCGCAGAATACTATGCAGCCACAGAAAAGAACAGGATTATATCCTTTGCAGGGACATGATGGAGCTGGAGGCCATTATTCTTAGCAAACTAACACAGGAACAGAAAACCAGATACCACACGTTCTCACTTACAAGTGGGAGCTAAGTGATGAGATCACCTGGACACATAGAGGGAAACAGCACACACTGGGGCCTGTCAGACGGTGGAGGTAGGGAGGAGGAAGGCGATCAGGAAAAATAACTCACAGGTACTAGGCTAAATACCTGGGTGATGAAATAATCTGTAAAACAAACCTCCATGAGGCAAGTTTACCTGTATCCCTGAACTTAAAATACAAGTTTTAAAAAAGAGATGGCTATTTGAATATTATGTCTTCTCAATAAAAAACAGTTTTTGCCACACCTAGGTGTTCTTGCTGTGGGAGTGACCTAGCGTTGTATGGTGCCTGCTCAAAGCCACCACTGACAGCTGGTTACCATTCAGTTGCTAGTGCTGGTGTCCAATTATTTTCAATTTGGCTTGACACCAGTAGTGGCTAACATCTTCTAAGTGATGGAGTGACATGTAGGTTCAGGTCTTTAGAGTTGAAATGACCTCACATTCACTTTAGGAGAGGGATCTAGTCCTGTATGGGAGCTTCTTGAAAGCTGACCAGAATGCTTGTAAAAGGCTACAAGCAGTAATGGTTTCTGGTTTTTACACAGTCTGGACATCCTATGGGATGTTTCCTGTCCATCCAGGCCTCAGAGGACTTGGTTGTCTCATTGTCTAAGTAGCAACAGAAGGGCTATTATCAATAGCTTGGGATAATTCGATCAATGCTTTCAGTAGTTTCTAGATTTTTGCCAAGTGAGGCAGTCTTTGCTGAGAATTATATTTACCTAAGATGTGTGTATTGGAGATGTGAAGTACTAATATTTGCTGTGCATTTAACTCATCCTTCTACCAGGAATCAGCTAGAAACTGGAAGTTGGCTTTCGGAGTGTGTTATATCTATTACCAGGTCACAAGGTGGTGTTTGAAAGTTCAGGAGGTAAAAGGCCCAAATGGTACAGAAAGTAAGAAAAACATCATTTATCCTGATTGGGGAACTGACCAAGCTCAAGTAATTATAGCTTCTTTTTTGTGCATATTTATTTCTTCCATATTTATAGTTCCTAGAAGTTAGAATACTTATTTGTATTCCACTGTCTGTTTTTTTTTTTATTTTAAGACAAAGAAGTAAATTATTTTGGAAACCCAGTGGTCTTTAGTATCATTTTAATGTATATTTGAGTAAATTTTAGAGTAGGAAGAATAAATGAAATGCAGTATTTACATTTAGCTAATTTTCTTCCCTTGTTAGAAAGCCACTATTTTGCAGAAAGAGAAATATGTTAAAAATGTATGTATTTTAACTATAAAAATCAATTGTCATAAATTGTATATATAGCAAATCACATGGGAAGTCTTTATTTCCTAATTTAAAAAAGCTGCCTCAAAGAAATGTTTCAGCACACAGAGGCACATGGGCCACTTGGCAGACGGCCTAATTGAAACCAAGGGCCCGGGAGAAGAGCTCAGCTCTGCATCTGCTGTCCAGAACTGGCTGCTCTACACTTTGAACCAGTGCTGATGGCTTTGTACACAAAGATCAAAATGAGTTTGTTTTATTCAGCCGGGTTGTGGAGGTGCACGTATTTTGGCTTCTGGATGCAATAAAGCATTGAGCTCTCAGATAAACAAACTATAAATCTAATCAAGTCTGGGCAAAATGATAAGTAGATTGCTTATATGGGGGTGGGGGGGGGAGAGAGAGAGAAAGACAGAGAGACAGAAAGAAAGAGAGAGAGAGACTCACAAGATAAAATGGCCCATTCCCATTTCATGCAGTGGAATACCGAGAATCTTGGTATGTTTCCAGTTTTAAAAACTGTTTCTTCTTTTCCTTCTTCCTGTTCTCCTCCTCGTCTCCTTTCTTCTCCTCATGTGGCAGAGAGACTACAGACGTATTCTCAATTAAAGAGCTGTCTTGAGAGCTACATCAGGCTCCTTGAATGGAAGCAGGTGAAGTATTGTAAAATATTTCTTCTTACATATGTTTGAGGATTGAAGTATTTCTATCTTTGTTTCTCTAACAAGTAATGCAATACAGGCAAATAATATGTAAATGGTGTGTTCCTTATGTGGTATTTGTAGCCAACAATGTCACTATCATATGCCCTTTATTTATCCCCAGTTATATGCTGGGAACAGTTATAAGATGAATGCTCTATCTTAAACATGTTTAGATGTGATGACTCCTAAGCATGGCTGAGAGTTTTAGCTACGATGAAGAAATGGAAAGGTATCATTCACTTATTTATGTATTTGGATGCTTTGGCCCACTGTACGACTTCAAGGATTGTTGGAATCAGTCCATCTCCCTACTTTCCTAAGTAGCTGCCAGATAAACCTCTAGATATAATAAAATATGTGTCCATTAGCAGTGACTGAATTCCACAACTAGACTTTACCTGAAATTGAAATGATGAAGTTTTTGTTTAAAGTAAATATATAAGTTGACAGGTTTAGAAACTGCCAAATAAATAAATAACAGTGATTTTGAAATTTCCTCCAGAAATAGAGGAGTCCTAGCTGTGTGATAAAGAATAAATTTAAAGTTAGAGACCCATAATCTGAATCTCTAGTTAGATACTTAAAGCATGGTTAATTGCTTTTTTAAAATCCTTTTTATTGAGATATAATTAACTTACCAAAAATTTATGCTTTTAAAGTGTACAATTTAACTGGTATGTAGTATATTCACTATATATAGTAGCATATAGTATATTCATTAAGTAGTATATAGTATATGTACAACCATCACTTCAATCTAATTCTAGAATATTTTTAACACCCCCAAAATAAATGCTGTATCCATTAGTAGTGTTTTATAGGATTTATTGTTGGAAATGTCAGGGAACTGGTACTTTCTCTCTAACTTTTAATTTGAATAAAGTTTCATCTGTAGTTCTGAAAAATCAACTTAGATTTTTTTCATCTCTAATTTGTGTGCTACTAAGATTCTTTTCTGTAATCAAAATATTTCAAGTATGTAGTGAAATGTAGTGTAAAGCATTCAGTACTAAACTGGATAGCTTATTGTGTTAATGACCTAAGTCCCTTAAAGTCTCAAAACTTTAGCCTTACTGGAGTGAGATAAATAGGTCACTGCTGGGGACTATATTGTCCTGAGTGTCATGCCAGGAGTTATATTTCTCGTTCAAAAAATATATAGAAAGTTTAGTAATAACACCTGTAATGATATTAATAATAATGAGAAAGAAGTGGAAGAAGAAAAGAAGTAGGAGGAAGAAAAAAATTAATATACTGATCACCCTACTGTATTAGAAATTTTCAGTATGCTTCTCATTTATTAACTTGTCTATCCTCAGTGCAACTCTTGTACATAATTAGCATAACATAGCATTAAGCATGACTTGGTTCCAAGCAACAGAAACCAATTCTGCTTATTTTCAGAAATATAAGGAATCTTATTGGGAATATAACTAGAGGCTGCAGACTCAGTGGGAGGCCACAGGACCAGTTACACAAAACTGAAGAAGGTTTGTCAGCTAGAAGCAACCAAAGGAGCTACTGAAGACCCAGTGGCAGAAACTATATCAGTACTCAGGCCCCAAGTATAAACTGAAAGCTACACCATTGCTGCTACTGCTGCTGTGCTGAATATGACCTCTTGTTTCCTGATAGCATTACATCAATTGTTTAAGATTCAACAACAAAGAAACAAGCACCTGATGTGCTGAACTTGTATCAGGTGTCCATTCTGTGGCTGAGCAAGTGAGGAAAAGTCTGTTTGGCTTCTGTCATGGTTAATTTTACATGTTCACTTGCCTGGGCCCAGGTCCCCAGATATTTGGTTAAATGTTATTCTGAATATTTCTCTGAAGGAGTGTTTTGCATGAAATTAACATGAAAATCAGTAGATATTGAGTAAAGACAATTAATCTTCATTTGTGGGTGGGCCACATCCCATCAGTTGAAGGGCTTTCACAGAACAAAGACTGACCCTACCCAGTGCAACAAAGATTTTTGTCAGAAGCCTGCCCTAGGGCTTGAACTGTGACTCCTCCCTGAAACTCTAGCCTGCAGGCCTACTCCAGTAGATTTTGGACTTTAAGTCTCTATGATTAAGTGAACCATTTTCTTAACATAAATTTCCTTTTATATAAACAAATCCTATTGGTTCTATTTCTCTGGAAAACACTGAATAATACAGCTTCTTTTGTAGGGGGTGGCTAATAGCTCCAAAGATTTCTGAAAAATTATCAATTTCTCAAATAAAATTAGGTTACTAATAGGGGCTCAATGAGGAACAGTCAGAAAGCTAGAGATGTCCATTACACATAATAATATCCAAAGATAGTGTTGAAGTTCTGAGAGGGAAGGGCACATTAAATATATGAAGTTAATCTGGAAAGAAGTCATAGACAGAGAGACATAAACTGGAGTGAAGAAGGAAAGTGTTCTAAGTCAGGGGGATAAAAGTGGACACAGAGTCTCTCAGTGAGGCAAAAATACAACAGCATGTGAAAGAGGTGATGTTGTGCCAGACACTTCAGTAGTCTGAAAGCCTCTGCTTTCTGTCTCTTGGAAGCCAGCTGCCAGGTAAGAACTGCAAGTACACTGAAACTGCAATGCTGTGAGAAGTCCAAGCCACAAGGAAAGGTGTTGGGGGTGGGGGGAGGAGAAAGAGAGATAGAGAGGTGGAGGAGAATGCATACAAAGAACACCTACGTGCAATACGTGTGAGTGAAGAAATCTTTTAAGAAGTCTCTCCCCAGCTGCGCTAGCAATCCAAGCTGATGTCAAAGAGTAAAGATGAATCACCAAGTCGAGCCCTTCTCGGACACCTTAGCTCCAATCATAAATCAAATAAAATGGTAGTTTTATGCTATTAAGTGGGTTCAGAGATGTATTTATTAATGCAGCAGTAAATTCCTGGCACATATACCATCTATTAATATTTGAGGTATGAATGGTCAGAGGAAGAATACCCTAGATGTTAGTGAAGGAAACAGATGATCAGAGAGATAAGGATTAAACTAGAAAACACATTGTCACTGAAGTCCAAGATACTGTTGAAGGGGATGGTGGGAACAATGTATACGACAGAGAAAGTAGTGATCCAATGAAAATGATTAATCTTACTAAGGTCCACACTGATCTCATATAGAGCAACTTTTATGAGTGAAGAGCAAAACTAAAATGGAGCAAGAATGACATTTGTTTTTGACAAATTAATAATATATGCTATTTTAAGAATATTATGGCACTTTAGACTATTAACAACTAGAAGCAAGTTATTTTTCAAAGAAAAATAAAAACTTACTGCTTATTTTCCTAGCATAAGTTTATTTTGTAAAGGATGTGATTTATAAATAAAATATACATCTCACTTTATTTGAGAACTGATAAAATATGTATATAAATACATCTTATAAATTTAAATTTATAGAACCTACAAACCACACAAAAGCAATGAAGCTGTTCTAATGAAAATAAAAATTTGAAACGTGACCATACAAGTAATGGTTGCTATCTAATATTAAGTCTCAACAGCCCATTGATTTGAATAATTTGTTTTGCTTGCACAATATTGAGGTGCTTCATGGTGCTCCCTTCATTCATCCACTGTTACAAGAGTGAATATGCAAACACCTAAAAAAGAACAGTATAAAGTTATAAACTTCCTAATGAAAACCACATTTGTAAGAATTTAAAAATATATATAGAGATGGCATAAGAAGCTTTATTCCAATATCCGCTTAAAAAAAGTTAACCTAGGAGTTGAGTATCACAGTCTCTCCAGTAATTAAATATACTGTATATTGTATCATGGATTTTTCTGGTTTTTATAATAGTCTAAATATGCTTAGAAATTATATTTTTATTAAACATTGTGTGACTCTAGAAGCTTCATTGTAGCACACTTGGAAAACTACTGGTTTAGATTAAATGAAAGGAAATCTTCAAGGCACTTTGCTTTTAGCATACTATTTTAGGTATAAAGCAATTTCATCTGAGTATAAAAAGTATATTCTCCATGCTTTAATCTGTTTTTGTTTTATCTTTAATTACAATTTTACCAAATTTCAAATAAGTGTGCTTTAAATTTTTTAAAAGAAAACTTCTCATGAAAAGTAAATAATTTCTTTCTGGATTATTTGCTTTTTAGAATTTTTTGCCCTGTTTTATATAAAGACTTTGATGACAGGCTGTATGGCTCACTAAATTCTGCCCAATACCACGCAAGGACAATGGGATAGTCTTTCAGTTAGCTTATATTATTAGCTATTATGTCAGTATTAAAGATATCAGAAAGCATTTTAGCTTCATAGATGAGGTAGACAGCAACTAAATAAGTACTGTGACACCTGTTAGTCTCAATCAAGACTTTAGGTATCGTTAGCAAAGAAGCATGTTGGGGCATGAGTAGAGGCTCAACCGTGTCTACTTCAAGGTTGGAATTGCCCTAACCCTGCAAATAGCTTGTAATATGGACACCTCTGTTTTGGATACAAGAGGAAGAGAACTATTCTGATGTTACAGTTTATGAAATGTAACACCATTGTCTGGTTCTGTTATTAAGTGCAGTTGTTCACACCTAACCACATATTTATCATCTTGCATTGTTATCTCAAGATATTTATTCTCTAATGAATCTCTAATGGGAGATTATGCAGGAGATCTTGTCTCCCCTATTTAGCTGCAAGCTCTTTGAAGACAATGGACAATGTCTCATAATTTTACTCACCACTGTACAAAGTAGTTTGGGTCACACTGAGCATGCAATAATGGTTAATTAACTAATTAATATAATACTTATTGACCTCCCATCTCATGCCAGTGGCTATGCTAGGTACTATGTGCACAATAGTGAGTGTGGTTCTGTTCCCTTAATGAATTGCAAAGCAAAAAGACATGTATGCACACACACACACACACACACACACACACACACACACACACACACACTCCTATAGGAGAGAGGTTGCTATGTATGATTTTATGGATTACAATAGCATTATAACTTAGTTGAATCTCAAACTTTCTGTATTATCAGTATTATCATAGATAAACCAGAGTTTTGCTGTTAATTTATCAAAGACCATTAAGTATTAATTATGTTATAAAAATATGGAGATTTTTGTTCTTAAGAAGAAGGTTTTTATTACAATTTTAAAATCTAGGTGTAATAACTTGGCATGGAATAATAATTTAAAAATTAATAACAGTGTAAAAAGTCTTTGTATTTCAGTTCTTTATTGTATTTTCTGAATGTTCAATCTGGCAAACTTTTGTGTTTCCTAAGAAAAACATTTAGAAAATGGTTTGTGTTGAGGATATATCTTCATTATGCATTATAAATGGAAAGAAACTTAAAGTAAATCTTAATGCCACTGAAGGATCCTCTTCCAAGTTGAACCTTACCTTAAAATCTGCATGGTCATGATGCTCTTGGACTCTGAGCCTTCTCCGAGTACTTTATATTCCTTCTTAACTAAAGCTCTGGCCCAGGATTTCCTATTTGCCAGCACAGAACAAAGAACATTAGGAATAACAAGATGGAAAATAAAGGAAGAGATCATTCAAACGTGAGAAGGATGGTAGAATACACATGGTGTTGTGTGATAACCTTGTATTTCATCCTTCCCTTCATTTCCCAGAACCTCTCAGCTTCCAAAATGAAACAATGTTTTTGACACGGGCTGAATTGCGTTCCCCCGACTTTATATTTTGAAGCCCCAACCTCTATGTGGCTGTATTGAAGATAGGGCCTATAAAGAGGTAATTATGGTTAAATGAGGTCATAAGAGTGGGGCCCTGATCTGGCAGGTTTAGTGCCCTTATAAGAAGAGACACCAGAGAGCTTGCTCTTTCTGTCTTTCTCTCCCTCTCCCCACGTGGATAAGCACAAAGGAGAGGTCACAAGGGTACACAGTGAGATGGTGGCAGCCTGCAAGCCAAGGGTGGAGGCCTCAGAATGAAACCTGCCTTACCAGTGCTTTGATCTTGGACTTCCCAGCCTCTAAATCTATGAGAAATAAATTTCTATTGTTTAAGCCTGTATGTCTGTGGTATTTCATTATGGCAACTGGAAAAGACTAACACAGTCTTCAAGATTTAAGCACTGAACTTCTTATAAATGGTAAATCTCCTTCAGGATAAAACCAAATTGGGAAATTCTTGATGGAGTTCTCAAAATCTCTGAAATATATGCTATTTGGAAAGAAGAGCAATTTAATCTCTCATAGTGATAAATTTGAGTATACTATATGATCAGGCACATAGATAGATGCCTTGCTAGTAGCAAAAACCATTTCCCAGGAGGATTCAGGCCTGCCCTAGCTGAACTGACTATTCAAAGTGTGCTACAGGCCTCAGAGGTTGATGTTTCTTTCATATTACTGGCATTTGAATTCAAGCAGCTATTGGTGCTTTGATCTAAAACCTGAAATGAATTCAGAATCTGAAAAATATGCTGGAGTTAGGATGAAGAAAAGTAGGAAAGGGGTTAATTGATGTACCCACTTTTACTAGTGACTACTGACTTACTGAAGAATATTGAATTTTGGAGGTAATTTTTCATTACCCTGTGATATATATGAATTAGCTATGATTTAGATATGTAGGGAGTTGTATAGGCTTTCCAATTAAATTTAAACTTCTTGGTGCACAAAACAGCATTTAGCATTTTCTAAGATTGATAAAAATAGTCTTATAGGAGATACTGAATAAGAAGATAACAGCAAGAGAAATTTATTTTAAGCTGAGGGTCAGAAATAGCTGGGGAACGTCAATTTAATACACTAATATTTTGCATTCTAAAAAACACAAATAGCAGCAAATACGTAGTTAGCTTGGGTTACAATGTTCTATGATACTTCAGTGAAAAGTGATTCAACATTTTACCATCTATATATTTTTGTGAACATTACTGACTGATTTGTTTTCTGGACTGTTAACAACTGGACAGACATAGGTGTTGTATCTACAAGAAAGAGAAAGATTACAGATTGATCTTAATTACTCCACATGGATTCAAACTTGCAAGCCAATAGCAGGAATGACAAAAACATTCCTTCTACAAGGAAGATCAAGTTTAGGTTTACAGAGACAAGGAATCCATTGTTTTGGAGTTGTCTTTCCCTGGTCAAAAGATCTTTTTCATGCTTAAAAATGCCGATTACATTTTTAAAATGAGGATTTCATGCTTCACACTTCAAGTCAACAAATTTTCCTACGAGAAAGAATCTTTGGAAATTGAAGAGAAATTGGTTATTATGCCATTATTATTAGCATTATCTATTTAGTCATGAAAAATATGAGATATATTGTTTAAATTTTGTAAGTGAAATTTGTGGTTATTTTTCATGTCCTTTCTGAAATGTCTGAGTTTTAAGAAAAAAATTCCATCTAAATTAGAGACCAACACAACTTGGAGACATGGTCTTAGAAAAGGTTGTTTGGGAAAGAAAATTTTACATTTCCAGAATCATAATCATCCTTTCTCATGTCCTTTAGTTTCTTCCTTTTCTGCTGAACAGGAATCAATTGCATTTCTCCTTGAAAACAATATGGCACAGGTAGTCATTAACACTTTTGTCTTTTCCTTGCTTCTGCCCCACTGCTATAGTGACTCACATCTAAATATGCCACTGACAGTTGATACAAAAAGGCTAAATTTCAGAATTCTGCATGGTGGTTCAAACACTTAACACTCCATATATAGAATTCATGGAAAAGCTTGGTATCCTTCATTTTGAGATGTCTAAGAAGGTAGGCCCATCCTGTTCCCTATTAAGTTTTGTCCTTTGTTGTAAAGAACTGGTCCTGATATCAGTCCATCAGAGTAATTAGAAAAATCTCTTCTTACCATCAAAATCGACCTTTGCACCTCTTACTCTTAATAAGCCCAAAGTACATAATGGACAAATTTGGTAGGCCACAGGGGATGGGTGGGTAAGCCACCTCCCCAACCTTTACAACTCAGGAGTATGCTTAAGTAGGATGATACTACTTGAACTGCCTGCTCTTTGCCTAACTTTTAGCTGTGCAGTGGGATATTCAAACAGGTGATTATCTTCCTTAGGAGGTAAAGGGAAGAAGGAGGAGGGAGATGAAACACCTGGCTTCAGGGAAGCCATTGTTAGAGAAATGAAACCCTGAGGAGGATTTTATGTAATTTTACCAGATGTTTTCCCACATAATACCATGAATTCTTTAATAAAATCTGCCTTATGTGTGAATGCATTATGAGTGAAATACGTTTCTGGGGTGGGCAGAAGTGCTGGCTTCTGATCCATGTTCATGTGAAGACCTCCATGGGAGGTTCAACACTTGTGAGCAAAGAGATACATCCACAGGAGGGCACAGGCACTTCTTCCGTCTTTCTCTCCATACAAAGACTCTTGCTCTTCCTAAAAATTTGTGGCTTTTGAGAGAGCAGCAATGTTGGAAAAAAAAATCATGTTGAAAACATAACCTCTCTAAGCCTCATGTTTCTCATCTGTGAAAGGGAGATAGTAAAAATACCTGTCTTATAAGATCATTGTGTGTATTAAATGAGATCATACAAATAACTTCCTTAGCATAGTACATTATCTGTAGTTAAGTACTCAGTATCTGTTACATAGTCTTCTATGCTGCCTCAATAGAAAATTAAAGTCTATAGATCTGTATGACTTATTTCTAGTTTAATAACAGCTGGACCAAGTTAGTCTGGGGATACTGCTCATTATGAAACCCATTAAGGGATCAGAATATTCCAAAAGGGAAAAAACATGGGCTAAAGCATCATGTATATTCATATACATATACAAATGACATTGAAAATTACAGAAAATAAAAGAGGGAGATAAATACAATAATCAGTTTGCAGGCCTCTTGAAAAGAAAGGGGTTTAATATTTCTGAAGAATAAATCCTTTCAGCTCTAATCCAAATTATTGGAACACTGAAAAACTAACAGATTTATAGCTGAGTTAAGAAAAGAGCTCTACACCATAATTCTATAAAATTGTTTTAGTTTGTCCAACTTAATATTTGAATCCTAGATTCTTTGAGCTCTTGTTCTGAGACTGATCCAGCTAATGTCTTTAATATTTTTTACTTCATTTAATTTTCACAACCTCTCCAGATGAGTAGGTATTTTCAGCTCCATTTTGCAGATGAGAAAAATAACTGAAAAAAAACCAATTATTTTGTTTTTATGTTTTCAGTCTTTTTTCTCTCCTGTCCATATAACCAGAATTTTGAATCTTTATAAATCCTTCTTGCTTTACATCAAAACAAAATAAAATAACACTACTTACACTCTAGACCTTTCTTTAGCTAACATTCTATTTCTCACTTTTTTCATCACGAAAATATATTGAAGTTGGATTTTACTGGGACAAAACAATATATGTTGAATTTCAAAGGAGATACTAGACCACAGGCAAAATTTCATGTGGTAGTTAACTAAAAGTGTATTACTTGACTTTTGAGTCCTTCACATATTAAGAATGTAAATTTATTCAGGGTGGAAATAAAGGAGACTTTTTTGAGACAGATGCTTGAGGAGAATCGCTGGAGTGCTGTGAGTCTACTTTCTGCCCCCGCCCATGGGAATGGGGAGGGTGCAACTTCTTAACCCTGACTCTTCTAAGAGGGAAGAAGGGTCCACTGAAGAACATGACATAGGGATTCAACGCAGTAAGAGGCTGTGAGCTGTATCGCTAGAGACAGCAATGGGGGTTTGGGAACAAGCAGCCAAATGAGAGGCACTGTCTCCATCAAGGGAGTTGTAGGTGGAGGATCTACCTACGGGTCTCCACCAAGTGCCCAGCAAAAAAAAAAGAGTCAGTGTTCAACAGAGCAGTGTGCCATAGCATAGCAGTGTCAGCCAAATCCTGCCCGCAAAGGTTTAGGAAAAAAGCTGCTGTGTCATGGGGAGAAAGAGACAAGAAGCCAACCGCTTCTGTCTAGGTCTGGGTGCCCTAAAATAAAAAGACCCATTGAAAGCTTTTGCACTAAAACTTTATTGGGAAGGAAAATCTTAAGATAGCAAGATCAAGGCAAAGGGGAAGCGAGACAAGGAAAGAAGGAAAGCATGCACCAGACAGTGCGTTACTGAGCATTTCACAGCTTTACAAGAACATACAGCTGATCTCTCCTTCCTAAGAGCACATCTTCTAGACAGGCCTTGTGGAATCACTATGTCTTAGAATATTCCCACAACAGAAGTAAGGGAGAAGCATTACTGGAGAAAGAAGAAGCTGGCTTGTTCTCCATCTCTTGCCTCTTTTTGATCCAAATTCAGCTCATGAGATATGAAGCTTCCTATGTATTACCCTTCTCAAATGGGTTATATTCTCAGCCTGTTCCTCCTACACCCTACCGCCAAGTAACCACTAGGAAAGCCTGACTCTCTTCCTTGCAGGGCTTAGCTTCCTCGTGAATGTGGAAGTGGCAAAAGAGTCAGAGTCTTCACAGGTCCAGTTAGATGAGACTAAGTGCTATGATTCTCCCATGGTAGACATAGAGGGGTTAAGAGAGCGTCACCAACTGTGATGGTGGCTGAGGCTTACCTTTGAGTAAGTGACCGAGATTTGGAAGGCAGGTGAAGCAAGATGAGGTGCTGCTTGAAATTTCCCTCCTTTGCCAAGGGAGAAGGAACAAATTTTTGTCTTTGATTGAATACTATGTTGTTCTGCACAATTTTAATTATTAGAACGAGATTGGAGTTGTGACTTGAAGTGCCTGAAAAAATTTTTATGAGCTAGAAGAGTCATGAAATCTGCCCTAGATTTTATCTTAGGGCAGGGAAGGACTATACATCCCCATTGAATTCAGGGCTTAAAGAGATGGCGAAATCAGTTTTATGACTACATCCTAAGATTCTGCATATTCAGTTGATTGATGAGGCTCCAAGTTCTTAAAATGCACTTTAATCAAGTGTCTATAATTCACCTCCCTATTAATTCTATTTTTCTTCAGCCCAAGTCACTTCACACCAGCGCCTCTGGTCAATATTACTACTGCTGTTTACAGTTGTACAAACCAATAGACTACTTTAAGTCCCCATTCACTTGCCTCCTCTGCAGCACTTGCCTTCGTTCACTTTATTTATTCTTTAACACCCTCCCGTCTCAGATTCTAAGATATTATGCCCCCTGGTTTACTTTCTGCTTCTTGGATCAGTCCTTTGAATCTCCTTCTTCTTATCTACAGGTTCTCTGCTTTAAAACAGTTGATGAATTGATGACCCAGGGACTCACCCCTCAGCATATACTTTCTTCAGTCTGTGACTTCCCCAGGGTGATTTTGATCTTCTCTGCCAACCCTCAGCTATTCTGAACCCCGGTCCCAGAGAACTCCTTACCTATGGGACATTTCTGTTTCAAAATCAATATGTCCCCAAACCAAATGCTTTATCTTTCACTTCCAAACTGGCTGCTTCTTCTGGCATTTACTACCGTGATTTATCGTACAACCATTAACCACCACTCAACCTCTGCCAAAGTCAGTAACCTGGGAGTGATCCCAGGCTCCTCCCAGACCTTCATTCTCACATCAGATCATTCACCAAGCCCTGGAGATAAAACCACGAAATTATGACTCTATCTGTTCCACGTCATCCTCACTGCTACTGCAGCAGGTCAGGTCTTCATTGGATCTTAGCCTCCTTAAGTGTGTTCCTGAAACCATTTCTACCATTTTAAATTTATGACCCCCTACTATTACAAGAGCTGTTTTTATAATTTTTTTCTAAAAATAAAAATTTTTTAAATAATTTCAATCCTTTTTATTCCACAAATGAAAGTGTAAATTCTTTAGAAGTACAGTCAAGGTCCTCAGGATCTGACCTCGACCTGTCTCTTTTGGACTGAGAGAATAATATGATGAACACAGAGCATGTGCTTTACCATCAGCCAGCCCAGGGTTTTCATCCTGGCTTTGCTACTCACTATCTGTCTCACTGTGGGCAAAGTATTAACCCCTCTGAACCTTGGGCTCATCATAGGCAAAATGTGGGTCAGCATATGCAACCATAATGAAGATGAAATGAAATCATGTATATGATGCATCTAACACATAGACAATGCTCAATACATCTTACATTTCTCCTGTCCTCACTTCATTCCCTACCCTATGTGTCAGCATGCTGGCTTGCATGAAATACCTTGCATCTCTTTTGGGATTCCATTTATATATTTCCTCTAAAAGTAACTCCCTCTTTCCTGTTGGAAACCTCTTCCTCATTCTTGAAGCTGAAGCTGAAGATCATGTCTTTTGTAAAGCATCCCTTCATATCCAGGACAAAGGCAAACACTCTCTTTTCTACATCTTTCTGTATCTTGTGCATTTACCAAGTCAGCTGTTATGTCTTTGTGCTATAATAATGAGGCACTTTGATATAGAGGGCACATGAAGCTGTCATTAAAATCTGGCATGATGCCCATATAAATTTTAAAAATGCATAAAAAGACCTCTGAAAAGATCTTTTCATCTATACAATTCTGCACTGATCAGAATCTTATTAGAGGATTTTTTTTTTATCATTAGAAATGAGTATGAGATTTACTGAAAATTACTGTTTGATAAAAGAAGACCTCTGTGGAAAAGCTAAACATAGTGATATTACTTGGTCTAAGGAGGAGGTAGAAATCGCTGAGTAAGAACTCTCAGTCATGAAGCATGTTAACACAGAGGAGGCAGCAAGCCATTATCCAGCATCATTTTACCTCAGATCATTGAGGATACTATAAATTATTGCAGCAAATATAGACACAGTAACAGAAAATTTTTCTGAGGGTGAAAGATTAAACAATGGTATATTTCTTCAAGTGGTGCCAGTGCCAGGTCCTCGGCACCATCTTTCAAGGTTTGTTTAAAAGTTGTCCCTCTTGATTGCCAGGGAATGGACCAGTTGGCCCTTTAAGTTTCCTTCCACCCATATGAGCCTATGAATGCCATCAAATAATGAAGAGTTTACTCTTGTGCAAAAGTAAGCATAATTATTTGCATAATTATGCAAAAGTAAGCATAATACATTTTTTTCTAGAAAGCTGTTAAACCTTTTTTTACTATAAGCCGTGCTTGCACTAGGGGAGACTAAGGTTCACAGATGGATAGCATAAACCCATATAATTATACTACATGTCTGCAAATAATTAATTTTCTTTGTGCATGTAATTTGTGTGTCATAGCCCAAACATCCTCTTTCAAAAATATAACTCAAAATGTGTTGAACGGGGCATCAAGCTTTTTAGGCTTCATGGTGACATATTTCAAGAATAAGTTATAACAGACATGAAAGTCGACAGTTGGCCTGTCTTCTGTGGGGCCCAAGAGTAGTTACTGGGTGACTGAGGATTAATTGTAAAGGCTGAAGGAACTATTGGGTTCCAGACAGAAAATTGCCGTATCATGAGCCAATAGCATGCAGGAAATTGGCAGCCAGCCGGTAGAGCCTGAACTGGGCCTTACTACTGCTCCTTGTTTTTCTTTTCTTTTCTTTTCTTTTTTTGAGATGGAGTCTCGCTCTGTCACCCAGGCTGGAGTGCAGAGGGGAAATCTTGGCTCACTGCAACCTCTGCCTCCCAGGTTCAAGTGATTCTCCTTCCTCAGCCTCCTGAGTAGCTGGGATTACAGGCGCCCACCACCATGCCAGGTTAATTTTTTATTTTCAATAGAGATCAGGTTTCACCATGTTGGCCAGGCTGGTCTTGAACTCCTGATCTTGTGATCCGCCCACTTAGGACTTCCAAAGTGCTGGGATTACAGGCGTGAGCCACCGTGATCAGCCTTATTACTGCTCCTTTCTTCCCATGAACTGGAGGCGCATACCTCCTACTGTGGAGACTGACCATCTTTTCACATCCACACACTCTGACTGGACTCCCTAACCTTCCACTCTTGATCTAATATAGTTTTTGCCCCACAGCAATGGTTTAGTCCAAATATGTCTACAGCAGCATGTTATCTGTTCCTCCTATTATTGGGCTAGGGCAAAAATGATGTAACACTGTACAGAAAATCCTGGACTGCTTCTTGCAGGGGTAGAGCAGTTGCCTGTTGACTAAAGAATATCATGACTGGATGAGGTCAGTGGTTCTTAGCGCAGGGCAGTATTACTCTAGGATGGGGTTTTGTATTTGTGTGGAGGCCATCGCTATTTTGTAGCTAGTGTCTAGTGATGCAAATGTCCTGCAATGATTGGGATAGTCCAGCACTGCAAATAATTATTTAACTTCAAATGCCAATAGTCCTTCTGTTGAGAAGTAGGTTTAGATTTAAGATTGTCCCAATGTTGGCCTGAACAGCCAGGTACTAACCTAAAGTTACCTTGACTCTGCCAAGGAGATTTCATGTGGAAGAAAGGCTCGTTCTTTATTATTTGCCCAAAGCACCAGGCCTTGCTTATAAATGGCAACAATTTATTTTATCCACGAACTTGAGATCCCATCAAGGGATCCAGGGCTTTGAACATTTCTACTATTCTAGTTAAATAAAATACACACATATGCACACAAACAAAGAAGTAACTATCATTTAGTGGAAAATCACTTGATTTGTAGATTCACAAAGTCTTTATTTTGAACACCTCTTCAGCACTTGGTAGGGATTAAACTTGACTAAGATACTTGCTCTATTTCTATGTCTGTGAAAGACGTATCATATAGTACAACACGAATTGCTGAGAAACTGCTTAATTTTGTCCTACTACAATGCCTTGGTGATTGAAACATGGTAGCTAATAATCATAAATAATAATAACATTAGGAGTAGTGTAATTATTCAGAGTAAGAAAAAACCAAGCTGTAGTATCTTGAGTCCAATTGACATTCTGTTCAATTTGACATAAAACATTCCCATGTAAAGTAAGTCTTGATGAGATGGTGAACAAGATAATACTCTTTGGTAATAAATGTACAAAACTTATGTGGAGGCGGAAATGTGGTAAAGAGGAAATTATTTTGTTTTCTGCTACTATTTTTTTTTCTCCTAATTAATTTTATGGCTCCTTTTCAATTCAGGTTTTGTTGCCTTTAACTTTAAAAGCTGAAGACCTCTTTAAGAGCTAAAGATTTAATTACTCAGTAATATAATACTATCCTTTAAAACCCCCTACTGTGAGTTTTATTGCTGTGAGCTTTCATTTAGAAGAGCTATTGTGTAATTAGCAGCATCTTGGTATAATTCCGTTTAGGAGGGTGAGAACATTGAAACCATAGGCTCTCACTCTATTCATCCATCATGTACATCTGTGTACAAGAAAGAGCTATACTATGTTGAAGTACAAATATCCTTAGGAAAAAAGTGCTCGACAAGATGACTTTTTGAATTCATATAAGACAAATAATGGTCCTATGTCATTTCTTCCTATCAATTCCAGATGCATGCAGAGATTTACCAGACTTTCCAGTAGTTGCTTTGTTGTTCATGTCTCTAGTGAATCTACAAGAAGATCGTTGTTCTTTTAAAACAATACTTTGTTGCCCAGTCTCCCTAGCACAGCTGAAATTTTCAGGTGCAATGGTTGGTGTGTTGACCAGGGGTGGGGGTGGGGAGTTGCCTGAGCCCCCTTGAACATAATATATTTTCAAGTTCTTTAATGGACCTTAGAAGATGCAGAATTAGTTTTCAGTTGTGCCTAACACGATTAGCTAGAAATTTCCTTAAGTAAAGGGAATATTTGAGAAGAGCAAATTTCAATTTTCATGTCTGAGAGCCTTTTTTCATTGGGATCCTGAAATTGAGAATTTGGTGCCTTACATTACTGCCTGATTTATAGCTTTTTTTCTTGATCAGTAGGAATAGAGCATATACTCTTTTCTTCATAAATGTGCAGTATTGGGGCCCTACTGGTTTAATAAGCCACTTATAAAGCAATGAAAATGTTTTTTAAAAACACCGGAGAAGTCTTTGGAGAATATTAGCTGATTAAATAAATGATCCACAAAGAGTAAATAGTGTAGAAAATATAGTATAGAAAAATAAAAAATGGAATTATAGTATAAATTATTCATATTTTGTATTAAAAAGTCAGGAAACAACACATGCTGGAGAGGATGTGGAGAAATAAGAACGCTTTTACACTGTTGGTGGGAGAGTAAATTAGTTCAACCATTGTGGAAGACAGTGTGGCGATTCCTCAAGGATTTAGAACCAGAAATACCATTTGACTCAGCAATCCCATTACTGGGTATATCCCCAAAGGATTATAAGTCATTCTACTATAAATACCCATGCATACGTATGTATATTGCAGCACTGTTCACAACAGCAAAGACTTGGAACCAACCCATTGCCCCTCAATGATACACTGGACAAAGAAAATATGGCACATCTACACCATGGAATACTATGCAGGCTTTAAAAAAGGATGAGTTCATGTCCTTTGCAGGGACATGGATGAACCTGGAAACCATCATTCTCAGCAAACTGACACAAGAACAGAACACCAAACACGCATGCTCTCACTCACAAGTGGGAGTTGAACAATGAGAACACATGGACACAGGGATGGAAATATTACACACTGGGCCTGTTGTGGTGTCAGGGGCTAGGGGAGGGATAGCATTAGGAGAAATACCTAATGTAGATGACGGGTTGATGGGTGCAGCAGCAAACCACCATGGTATGTGTATACCTATGTAACAAACCTGCATGTTCTGCACATGTATCCCAGAACTTAAAGTATCATAAAAAAAGTAGTATTCTATAAAAATTAATTATGCATATATTAATACTTTGTTACTATTATCACTCTACAATATTTTGTTACATGATAATGGTATACTTACATTTAGTTAATAATCTTGTATAATTTATAGCTTTTATAATTTTGAATTCAGGTGATCAGAAAATAAAACTTTGTTATCTTCATGAATATTATTCTTTTGGAGGTAGAAATATGTATGAAACAATATATCCTCCACTTCTGTTTGCATTCTGAAACTTTCGAGCAGTGTGGACGCTTCTCCCCACAAGCCTTGGCTCTACATGACCAAACTGTTGTTTGTTTATGCAAGAATACACCCATTTTTCTATCGGTGCTCAGTACTTCCAGATATCTCTGAGCTGTCTTTATTTCTGCCTGCAGGCCCTTTCAGGTCCTGGCATGACTGAAATCTGAGCAAGGCTAGTTGAAGTGATGACACCCTTTGCCAGTGCATTAGAAGTGACTTCACCATCATAGTGGGATAGCTGCCCCTTTCGACATCAAAGTTTACTGAAGAAATTGTGGCTGTGAGCAAGAATAAAAGGGCCTGATGGTATTAGGTGTGAAAGAATAAGATACCACCTAGGAACACTCAGAGCCATTTGGGGAGAATTTTCTGAAGACCAGATCCGGCAGAAATAGAGCCAGAACGTAATCTTGGTTATGTTGTTGTTACCTTACCCTATGCAGAGATTAGCATAGTCTGAAAAATATGAGTTGCACTCATCTTTTCATCAAACTTTCAGATCTCAATTCAATCTCTTTTTTTTACCCCAACTTATGTAATTTTCTATCATCCTTGTGTTTTCAATCCCCATGGACATATCTTCAGAAACTCATGAAGACATAAAGTGCTTCCAAAGAGGAGACATTCAGAACATGAGTAGGGAAGTTATCACTTGATGGATGAAAAGCATTGTGAGAAGGAACAGTTTGCCTTCCTTCATTCCCTTCCTGGTTATCTTTCCTGTCACTTGAAGAAGAAATGAAACACCAGAAAGAATCAGGTTATCATCATCTACAGCAGTCACTGTCATTGGTTACGTATTAGTTTAATAGTCCATTCTTCATATAAGATGATACCTGACCCACCATCCACTGTGCATGCGTTTTGAATTGTTTCCCACATATGTGGCATTGCAGGAGAAGTTTCTTGGTCACTGTGGGGGCTGCTACTCTAAAGCAGGAGTTTTCAATCTTCATTGTTCTTGTTGCAGAACCCTTTGTTTAAAAGCCCAAGATGTAAAACAGATGAAAACAGAGCTGCTTTGTTAGAAACAGGCACATGAGAGGGATCACAGTGTTTCTCTTTAGCTCTTCTGAGGACTTTGAAGGCCCCTGCTCTATTGCAATTCTAACTCCTTTATTGCAACAAAATTGAGGAACACTATGTGTTTGCCCTGGAAGGAGACTCTCCAAGTGGGGAGGCACAGATGATCAAGGGGCTCTGTCTCTGCTTCCTTTTGCTTCATATTCAGCTTAAGTCTTGCACATGTTAGATCTACTCTCATCCTCATGATATAGTCCTGGTAAATCATAGACCCTGAGTTTCTCATTACAGAGATGATTGGTTGTAATTTCCTGCTACTAAAAGCCAAGAAATTACACCCTAAACTTTAAGTTCAAGGAAGGATGGAGATTCGACTTGTTTTGTTCAAGGTGTCATCCCCATTGCGTAATGTGCCTTGCATACACTGGGAATTAAGTAAATATATGTGGACAGAATTGAATGAAGGTACCAATGGACCAAGTAGAGAAGGTACCAAGTAGAGAAAAACACAGATACCTCAAGAAATAAAAAGAATGCAATAAATGAAGTCCATAGCCCATAGCTTTCTAGAACAGCAATGGCAGTCTTGCCACTAAGCTTATGAACTTTTCTCATTATTTGTTTTGAGTCAGATGCCCCCCAGGGGTTCTCCTAGCTTTCCCTAGGCTGTTATGACTTACCTCCTGGCCTGCTTTTTCTTAGTACCATCTTAAAATTACCTTCCTGGGTATATTTTATATACCCATCTCTATAGTGCACCTTGGTATGCCCATGATTAAGACAAAGAGAGCATGATACTTTCCCACAGCTAATGGAATGCTGTCCTTTGCTTTCTGGGAATTTTTGTGTGATTACTTCTTTATTTTCTCTAAGAATTACCAGAAATAGGCTGGGTGCGGTGGCTCATGCCTATAATCCCTCTGTTGGTGAACCTTGAGTCACCAGCCCTTAAAGACTTTGGTCATTTTGAGAGGCCAAGGCGGGCAGATCTCCTGAGGTCAAGAGTTCAAGAACAACCTGGCCTACATGGTGAAACCCCGTCTCTACTAAAAATACAAAACTTAGCCAGGCATTGTGGTGCTACTCAGGAGGCTGAAACAGGAGAATCGCTTGAAGCCAGGAGGCGGAAGCTACAGTGAGCCAAGCTCGCACCCCTGCACTCCAGCCTAGGCAACACAGTGAGACTCGTCTCAGAAAAAAAAATTACCAGAAATAAACTTATCTATCAGATTAACCCTTTCTTCTGTACATAGTGAATGAGATTTACTTGTGTAGTCTTTAATGTGTGATCATATCCAAATAGAATTCTAATAAGAGTGATCAATATATGGAATGTAGAGTAAGCTGAATAATGACCCCTCAAGTGTGCCAAGTCCTAATTCCTGGGACCCATGAATGTTACCTTAGAAGGAAAAAAGTCTTTGTAGATGTGAGTGAATTAAAGATTTTGGGACAGAGACAATATCCTGGATAATCATGGTAGACCCTAAATGCAATCACATGTGTCCTTATAAGACAGTGGTAGAGGGAGATTTGACACAGTAGAGAAGAGGATACACACTCAGAAAAGACAATGTGAAGAGAGAGGCAGAGATTGGAGCAAGGAAGCCACAAGCCAAGAAATGTCAGCAGCCACCATAAATTGGAAGAGGCAAGGGGATAATTTTGTCCTAGAGCCTTGGGCGCCGGCTTTGATTTTGTCCCAGTGATACTGATGTTGGGCTTTTGGCCCCCAGAACTGTGAGAGAATAAATTTCTGTTGTTTCAAGTGAACAACTTTGTGATACTTTGTTACATGAAACAAATACAGCAGGAAATGCACCGCTTTAAGATCTAGTATTACATATCTTGAAGCTGCTGGTTGACAAGTGTTGCTATGTTTAGGCACATCTACTGTGAGTGTGGAGGGGGGTGAGTGGGTGTATACATAGTTACGTATGTTCTTATATATGAAGAGTATCAGTATTGTCAGCTATTTCCTTATGGTTGAAATATGTAAGAATTTTCTAAATCTCAGAGGATAAAAGAGAGAAGCTTTTGAGAAGCCAGACCACCACCACGAAAAACAATTCTTTTTTATTTCTGTGGTGGAGTCTTATTCTGTTGCCCAGGCTGGAGTGCAGTGACAGGATCCCAGCTCACTGCAACCTCCGCCTCCTGGGTTCAAGTGATTCTCCTGCCTCAGCCTCCCGAGTAGCTGGGACTACAGGTGCCCACCACCATGCCCAGCTAATTTTTGTATTTTTAGTAGAGACGGGGTTTCACAATGTTGGCCAGGCTGGTCTCAAACTCTTTACCTCAAGTGATCTGCCTGCCTCGGTCTTCCAAAGTGCTGGGATTACAGGCGTGAGCCACGGCACCTGGCCCATGGAAAACAATTCTAATCTATAAAATAGAGAGAAGTAAGGGTGAGTATAAACCTGAGATCATTCTGGGGACAAGTGCTGTTATCAGACATTAGAATTACTAAGGAGACCTAGAAAGCAGATTTCTCAGTGGGTTAGGCAGTTAGGTGCTACTAGAATGATAAGGAAAATAGACTAGGGGATTTAGCTGTTAAATAAAATAGGATATTTGTAAATTTATGCTAGAGTCTATGTTACCTTGCTGTGCAAGGCCTCTGGCTTTAATAAGCAACAAGCTCTGCCAGCCCTCATGCAAATGAATACCCAGAGAATACCAATGTGAATCAAGATCTAGTGCAAGAGGCCTTCTTAATAAAGACTCCGAGGGCTGACACTCTGGTCTGATAGCCCCTCTGTTGGTGAACCTTGAGGCACCAGCCCTTAAAGATTTTGGTTGAACTCAGGCCATACTTTCCCCTCTGAGAGGCCTTTTCATGACTGGGAAACTTCTTTACAAGATGTCAGGCTGAAAGAAAATCCCTAGCCTTGGCCTCAAAACGGAATGAAGACATTGGGCTTTCTTTAAATTGTGGTCTAGTCAGGCCTTCTGCAAAAATTATAGATGTCAAATCTCCTCTAAAAGTGCTGGGTAGTGAAAAGTACAGAGTAGCTATCGACATTTTAAAACCATCTGTGCATGAGTTTTAAATTCTCATCATGTCATGTAAAAAAAAGATTGTTCACACATAAGCACTTACAATTTCGAACTGCTCCATGGTTCTGGAATTCTGAAAAATGTGTGTAAGTTCTTGAGACCAAAACGCATCATTCTGATAGATTTGCCAACATGCACTACACTTATTTATAATTTCTATAGGGTCCATCTGCTTTTGTGGTAAGGTAGGAACCCCCAACTTGCTAGTTTTCTCACTCAGTTAATCATAAGCTTTTTATAATTCTATATCCCAGAAATATGATTGTGTTGTCATCACTGTGGTGCGATGAAGGGACTTAGTCTTACCATGATCTTATAGAATACTTGATTTCCCCTAGCTTTTGAAGTTTATAAAATTACAGCTTCCAGCAATGTTTTAATACTTTTCTAAAGAAACAGCAAAGACATAAAACTCATGTTTGCTTGATTCTGTTCTGTATTATAGGCCTTCAAAGTTCAGCCTCCCTGGAACTCCAGAACTCCCCATTCTAGAAGATGAATGGCTAATTGCATCCTAGTACATAAAGAAATACTGGCAATATAGTGATACATACCAAATATTCCTTTTTATGAGTGTAAAAGCAGTCAAACAGATCTACATCTAAAACAACAATGAAAACGCATGCATTAAATTAAAAAGCATAGTCTTTCATTTGTAAGTAATTTTGTTATGTGCTGCTTATGTGAGATTGTTTAGTTAAAGCTATATTACTGCAAAAGGAAGTCAGAGACAGCACAGCACACTAGTAAAACACACTAAAGCTTTTATTTTCTTCATTCTTTCATTAAATAAGTACTTTCTTAGAGATTATGCTTAGCAGTATGACACATTTTTATAGAAAAAAATGCAATAGGACAGTAATATGTCCCACAGAAACAACTTCTGCTGTTAAGAAACTTATAGAATTTAAGATACAAGGTAAGGTGCTAGTTATATCCTATGAAGATAATGATTACTAACATTTATTGGGCTCTGTGCCAGGTACAAAATATTAACACAAATTAATCCATCTATTCCTAAGAATAGTCATCTAAGGAAGGTAGTTGTTTTCTAGGTAAGAAGTATGAAACCCAAGGCTAGTAAATTATGAAGCTGGGATTAAAATCTAGATGATTTGTCTCCACACCTATCCTATGCTATCTCACTGTGCTAGAATGAAATGCATAATTAAAAGAATGCTTCATCTGATAGTGTATAATTAAATACAAGTGAAAAGCATTAAGTTAATTAAGCTTCATTTCAAGAGATATTGTTTTAAATGAAATTAGTCATCAAAAGGTTTTTTTTTTTTTTTTTTTTGAAGTGATCAGTGTATAGCTTGGATGAGGTCAGGTTTGAGTATAACTGAAAATGAAGGGTAGTATTTATTTAAAATAAAGGCACCTTATTTAAAATTTATTCATTTAAAATAAAGGTTAAAGGCACAGAGATGACAAGCAATGAGGATATTCAAATAGACATGGATACATTAGTTACAGCAGAGGGTATATAGGAGTAAGTAATGGGAAGTGAGGTTCCCTCTCCCAGCATTTTATTATAAAACTGTTTACTCAGAAAAATGAAAGAACTATATGTAAACATTCATATCCCACTACCTTAATTCTACCAGTAACATTTTAGTATATTTGTTTATCATATATCTATCTGTCCCTCTTCCTTAAGCCAATCCATCTTAATTATAATTCATTTCAAAGTAAGTTGCAGTCATCAGTATACTTCACCTCTAAACACTTCATCATGTATATCAATGAGTTCAATAGCTGTTTAGTTATATTTTTGTAAGTAAAAGTTATATATAATGAATAAGCAAATCTTAAATCTACCATTCAATGAGTTTAACAACTTCATATACATTTATAAAATAAATCTTCATCAAAATAAAAAAGTTACCGTTCCCCAAATTTATCTTTTTTTCTTATCAGTTATTTTTTGTAATTGCCATTTCAGAGGCAACCGATATTCTGATACTTTTCAGCCATAGATTAGTTTGCTTTCTTTAGGACTTCATATAAAAAGAATTTCTCTTGTGTATTTAGTTTTCATTTAGTATTTTGTTTTTGAAATTTATTTATTTTGTTGTATCAGTAATTTGTTCCTTTTTATGGGTAAAATTCGATTGCATGAATATAGTACTGTTTGTCTATTAATGAATACCTGCATTGTTTTGAGTTTGAGGCTATTATAAATAACAGTGCTACAAATATTCCTGCATACATTTTCTTTTCCTCAGAAAAATACCTAGTAGTGAAATTGTTGAGTCCTAAAGTAAATGTGTATTTAGTTTTATGAGAAATTTCTACATCTTTTTTCATTTTCCATTAAAAATGCATGAGACCTATGGTTACTCCATATTTTTGCCAACATTTAGTGTCAGACAGAAGTTAAGTGGTAAAGAGTAAATACTGACTAGATTGTGAAAAAAAATGAAATTTGTTGCTAAAGCCTTCATCTTAAGTAGCAGATAGTCACTGGACTGTTGACTGGAAGATTGCCTGGGGAATGTGATGTTTAATAAAATTAATCTGGTGGTGGGGTACATGATGGGGCTTGAAAAGTAAAAGACTATAGACAGAGTCAAAGAAGGTTGTTGTAGTAATTTAGGCATAATCTAATGATGACTTAGATTAAAAGCAAGGCAATGGGAATTTGAAAATAAGAAAACATGAAAAACTTTAATAAGTAATCTAAAGTATTTGGTGCCAATAAATAGATCGGTAAATGAAGAGATGAAAAATTCCAAAGTGGGTGTGGGGAAAACAGTGTTACCATTAATAAGTATAGACAAACACAAAGAGGGCATTGGCTTAGTGATCATCAGGTTGTTGGTTGTATGTATTCACAGACTGGTAAAATGACCGTCTTTTACTGGGAGAAAAAGTAAGAGGTGGGAGGTTTAAGGAATAGAATTGGAATTAGGGAAAGGTCACCTCTGGAGATGACCTATACTGCATCTCGCTTGCCATTGTTTTTTCTTCATTTATGAGGTGTCTGTTCACATTTTTTACCCATTTTTAAAATGGGTTACTTATTTTACTGATGAGTTTTAAGAGTTCTTCATATATTTTGGATACAAGCTCTTTATCAGAGAACTGTTTTGCAAATATTGTCTTCCAGTCAGTGTCTTGATTTTTCACTTTTTTACTGGGTCTTTTGTGGAGCAGATCTTTTTAATTTTAATAAAAAGAAAAAAGAAAAAAAAGTTGTTTCCACTGCTTTTTCCAGTTCCTTATTACATACACCTTAAAAAAAAACTGTGCCTTTATCTATTGCTCCAACTGCTTTGTGGAAACAGTCCTCCTGAAATTCTCTTACGGTTCATAGATCCAATGCCTTTGAATACCTCTTCAAATTCCCCAACACCTTTGTAGTATTTGACAGTGTTGAAAATCCTCGCCTCATTGGTATTCTCTTCTTTGTGGCTTCCTTAACATTTTGCCATCTTTAACATCTATAGTGTGACTGCTGCAGTACTAGCCATGTTACAAATGTGAGCACATTTGACCAAAGCACTGATTCTTCTCAAGTCTCCTTCTTAAAAATAGAATATTGTCCAGTCTTTAGCTTGCATTCAGATTCACTTTGAGTTATTCTCACAAAATTTTATCAATCATTTTTTCTGCTGTCTTTTCAATTCTTCCAAATCCACTCTACTATTGCAGTACTCATTGCAACCTATACTCACTGAAGGCATTCCTATTAATAGTAGAAATAGTTATGAGACTATTTTTCTAGGATTATTATATATTTATGCTACTATATTATATGCTTATCTTCATTACATAATTTAATTATACACCTTGCAATACATAATTATTTCTACTTATAAGAAAATTTAGTTTCACATATATTAAATAGTAAATATTACTGGTATATAATGCACACATGGGTCACGGATGAGCTGATTTGCACATTTGCTTAACTATTGTGTTGAGACTGTTACCTCTGTCTTTTGTCTATCTCAATGTCCTTACTCTACATAGGATATCATATTATCCAAATCCTAACCATCTGTCAAAGTATATTTGGAATGCCATCCCTTCCAAGTAGTTTCATTTTCCCTGATTATTCTGTCTGGAAGCAGTTTTTCCCCCTCTGAATTCACATGGCATTTAAAAAATTATGAATAAACTATTTTTTAGAGCAGTATTTGGTTTACAGAAAAGTTGAGCAGAAAGTACAGAGTTGCCATACACTCCCTCTTTCTCCACATAGTTTCCTCTTTTATTAACATCTTGCATTACTGTGGCATATTTGTTACAACTGATGAACTAATATTGGCACTTTGTATTAACTAAAGTCCGTAGTTTACATTAGGGTGCATTCTTCGTACTATATAGTTTTACAGATGTTGACAAATGCATACTGTCATGTATGTATCATTACAGGATCAGGTAGAATGCTTTCACTTCCCCCAAAATCTGTGCTCCAGGCATTCTTCCCTCCCTCTCTCTCTTTCCCCATAACCTCCTCACAAGAACTGGACTTTTTTGTCTCTAGTTTCCCTCACAAGCACTGGACTTTTTTATTTCTATTTTGTCTCTTCCAGAATGTCATGGTTGGAATCATACAGAATGTAGTTTTTTAAGACTTGCTTCTTTCTTTCGCTTAGCTAGCAATATGCATTTAAGTTTGTGTGCATGTTTTTTCATGGCTTGATAGACTTTTCTTTATGTTGCTGAATAATACCCTATTGTATGGGTATACCACAGTTGTTTATCCCTTTACCTACAGAAAGACGTTTTGGTCGCTTCCAACTTTTGCCAATCATAAATAATGCTGTTACAAATATTTGCATGGACATAAGTTTCCAACTCATTTGGGTAAATACTTAGTTTCAATTGACAGTATGGTAAGAGTATGTTTATTTTTTTTAAGAAATGGCCAAATAGTCTTCCAAAGTAACTATATCATTTTGCTCTCCCACCAGCAATTAATGAGTGCTGCTTTTGTACCTCTTTGTCAGCACTTGTCAACAGTGTTGTGTTTTGGCTATTCTAACAGATGTGTAGTGTGGTGTTTCATGTTGCTTTAATTTGCATTTCCCTCATGATACATGACGTGAAGCATCTTTTCAGGATCTCGCTTGCCATTGTTTTTTCTTCATTTATGAGGTGTCTGTTCACATCTTTTACCCATTTTTAAAATGGGTTACTTATTTTACTGATGAGTTTTAAGAGTTCTTCATATATTTTGGATACAAGCTCTTTATCAGAGAAGTGTTTTGCAAATATTGTCTTCCAGTCAGTGCCTTGATTTCTTACTTTTTTACTGGGTCTTTTGTGGAGCAGATCTTTTTAATTTTAATAAAGTTTAATGTATTAAGTTTTTCTTTCAGAGATCATGCTTTTATTGCTGTAAGTAGTCATCACCAAACTTAATGTCAGCTAGTATCTTATGCTATAGCCTATAAGTTTTTATAGTTCAGAGCCTTATATCTAGGCCTAGGATTCATTTTGAGCCAATTTGTGTGAAAGATATAATCTGTGCTAGGTTCATTTTTTTAAAATGTGAATATTTTAGTACCATTTGAGGTAAAGACTGTCTTTCCTCCACTGAATTGTCTCTGCTTTTGTGTCATATATCAGTTCACTGTATTTGTGTGGGTCTGTTTCTGGGCTGTTTATTCTGTTCCCCTGGTCTATTTGTCCAAGCTTTCAGCAATACCACACTTTCTCATGGCATTTAAACTATGTTACCTAGCAATTTCCCCATACATTGTGTTATTTTTGTACCTGACTTATCTGACCAAACAGACTGGTTGCTCTTTGTGGACAGGATATTTATCTGATTTATTCTATTCTTTCCTGTTTCTCCCAGTACAGTAGTTTGTATATAATAGGTCAAAAGAAGTATTGTATAAAGCAGTGTTTCTCTACTTTGTTCATCACAAACATTTGTGGAATTTTAGACAAATGTATAGATACTACTGAAATTTACAGAATATGAGCTCATGTATTTATATGTTTAAAAGTCCAGTGGAAAAATCCAATCCTTGGCCAGGATTGGAACAGTGAGATCAGTAGAAGTTTAACTTGGGTTTAGACAAATTTCTTCAACTCTTTGCGTCTCTGCTACCACCTCTGAAAAATAGAAGCCTCTCTATATCACTGTAAAATTTAAACAAGTTAATATATGAAATGCTTTGCATTGTTTCTAGAATGGTAAGCATTTATTAGATATTAGTTTTTTTCTCCATCTTTTAACCCTCAATGAGTGTTTCTTAAGTTGAAATGTTGAATCATGAAATTGTAGACCTGCATGTTTCCCATTTCCCACCCATCTTTTTCCTCCTTTTCTTAGGATATCTTCCAAAGCTTTCCACAGTCCTAGTTTCCATCTGTCTTTTATTCTGCTGGACCCTCTGTCATGCAGCCTCTGCTACCCCATCACTAAATTAACCTGCACAGCTGTCACCCCTTCCTTTGGGAGTGCACCTCCTTCCTTCAGCTTTGTATCTCTGTATCTTTCCAAAGCAATTTTGACCCAATCTTAATAAATTCCCTCCTCTCCACTGTGGTTAAATAGCAGCCTGCAAATGCCATACGCTTCAGCGACTCTATAATTTCCACCATAAATACCATCTACCAAAACATAAGAAGCAATTCCAATTTAAAGATACCCAGCTGGGTGTGGTGGCTCATGCCTGTAATCCCAGCATTTAGGGAGGCTGAGGTGGGTAATCACTTGAGGTCAGGAGTTCGAGATCAGCCTGGCCAACATGGTGAAATCCTGTCTTTACTAAAAATACAAAAATTAGCCAGGTATGGTGGCAGGTGCCTGTAATCCTAACTACTCAGGAAGCTGAGGTAGGAGAATCACTTGAACTAGGGAAGCAGAGATTTCAGTGAGCTGAGATGGCACCACTGTGCTCCATCCCAGGTGACAGAAAGAGACTTCATCTCAAACAAAACAAAACAAAACAAAACAAAACTCAAGCTATCTGTACCACAGTTTGGAAAAAAAAAACCGCATTTTATTGAGATTGCTGTATAATATATTTAATCATAAAATGGAATTAAAATAACTTACCATCTAACAGCCTCTGAAACATCAACAAATAAAACAAACATTTATATACAAATGTTGTCCAAATACTTGTTTTACCTATGCAACTAACCAGATGTAAACATGTCTTAGGCAGCTACTAGCACATGGTCTTATGCCACATTCTGGAAACAGTTTTAGACTTTGCCCTTGAGGAGCTTATAGTTTTAGTAGGGATGGACAGTTATAAATACTGTAGACTACTTTGTGTTCCACTATGCGCTTTGATAGATTAAATTTTGATATCAGACTAATATGGAGTGTAGCAGTACTTTTCAAACATTTATATGCTTATGAATCTTCTGGGAATTTGTTAAAAATGCCCATTAGGTTGAGGATGGGATCTGACAGTCTAGATCTCCCAAGTTCCCAGGTACTGGTGATAATGCCTGTGTGTGGACCATAGCCTTGTGAGGGTCTCAACGGTCTTTCAGGCTGTCATTTGGATACAAGCTCTGCCACTCATCACTTGTGTCCTCTTAGGTAAGTTACTCATCCTCTCTGGGATTCACCAGGTAAATGGAGAAAATAATACCTACCACACAAGATTATGGCAAAATTCATTTAGATAATATATAAATAATTTACTATATACTTAGAAATGTATAGATATATACATATTATATAAATACACATATAATCTGGGTATGTGTGTGTGTATATATACATGTACTCTGTATTATATGTAGCTTATACACAGAGACTGTATAATTGTAAGCCTCTCTTACCCTATCTTTGATAGCTTTTTCAGATTCTTAGAAGTATTTAGAAAAAAGTATTGCTAGATTTAAAACTGGAAGACTTAGTTTCAAGGATTAGCTCTGACACTTATAAGTTATATAACTTGAGACAAGTTAAAATCACTCTTCTGAAATTCAATTTGTCATTCATAAAATAAGATTAATAAAACCTTAGTGAAGATGCTCCTTGATTTATGATAGGACAACTTCCAACAGACTGTTCTTGAAATGAAAAATATAATTAAGTACAAAATGTATTTAATACACCTAACTTACCAAACATCATAGCTTGGACCTACCTAAACTGTGCTCAGAACACATATTAACCTACATTAGAGCAAAATAATGTAACACAAAGCTTATTTTATAATAAAGTACTGAATATCTCATGTAATTTACTGAAAAAATACTGTTCTGAAAGTGAAAAACAAAATAGATGTATAGGTACTCAAAGTATTGTTTCCACTGAATGCCTATGGCTTTCACACTATCATAACATCAAAGAATCATAAGTCAAACAATTGTTAAGTCAGGGACTGCCTGTATAGGAATGTGAAAGGATTAAATGAATGAAAGTATATAAATAATTTGTAAATTATAGATGTAAGATATTCTATTTGGAGCCTATCTTGATAGTTAAAATAATTCTTTTTTTCCCTTAACTTCTGGCAACATGAACTGAGAAAAATGAAAAGAACTGAGGAATATTCTAGTGATATGATTTAATAGGGAATGCCAAGGTGGTTGATTATAAAAAGATTCCCTAGTGTTTTCTTCAACAGGAATTTCGTTTGGTCTAAAATACCTAAATGATTTTCTCCATGTTGCACTTTGTAGTGTAAACAGAGCCTCAAGACGTAGTGAAAGCATTTGACAATTCCAACCTAATATAAAGTGACAACTTGTTAATTAACACCAATATTGGGAACAGCATGTTTACCAGCCAAATTTGATAACATTAAGCATACTTTTAATCTCATTTCACAACACTGCAGTATTTTAAAATTGTTGATGGAAATGAGGACTTTCATTTATATTTTAGTTAACTAGCAGAGTTAGTTAATTTACCAAAAAAGATAGAGCTGTCATATTGAGAGTATGAGCAATAATCTAGTGAATTTGTCTTCTAAAGAATATGCAACTGAATATTCATTTGCACATTTATTTTTTAAAACTAGTGTGATGACACTAACCTGTAACAAAACAAAACCATGTTTTTAAAAAAAATTACTGAATTGGTGTTAGTTTTGATAGAAAATTTTCTTCAAACTACTTTTGATTAAAAACTCATGTACATAAGTTATATAAGAAAACCATGTTTAAGGTACATTGGGTTAAAATTCGTGTTTATGAGCTTCTCTAATCCATGATTTTAAAATAATTAATATTTAGAACTTTGCAATGAACATGTAACATTCAGGTTCTGCTCTTCAGTGACATTGAGAGATCTCTTTGAGTAATCACCTTTAGATATGGCGTTCTGCCTTTGCCCTGCTACGCCTGGAGCAGGTGCTGCTAATATAAATACTTTGAAAGAGAAAACAGTCCTTATTGATTACATGTGGTTAAAAATGGAATCTGGGAAGCTTTGTCATTCAAGGGGTGCTTGTCTACACCCTGGTCTTTGTCTTGATTATGTGGTTCTCTTCCCAGCAGCTTCCTTCCTGGCTGGTTTGCTGCATACTGCACAGATGTTTCTCCTATTGCTGCTACATGGTGATTTTTTCAAGCAGCTCCATAGACAGATATTTCCAGATGTGCTCTCCATTTCTCTGGATAGACCTTTTCTCCTTACAAAGAGCAAATCACACTGATCCTCAGGCTTTTGATCTATTGACTATAGAAAAAAATAAATAGCACTCATTGACGTGTTTTGGGGGCATTGACAATAGCACTCACAGTAAGTCTCTTCTTCACTCTTTGAAATGCTACTGGCAGATGTTTTCCATGGAATTCTCCACCCAGCTGTCTTTATTATCACCCCAGCTTCTCCTCTGAAGGAGAAGGTGAATTATTTCAGTTCAGTCTCTGCTTTCTGTTCACAGTTGATTTAAGGTTACCTTTACCTGCACTTTGAGATTAATAACAAAATTTAGTTCTTACCAAATTAAGATCCAGTTAATACTTTGTTTTGGTAATAAGGTAAGTAATTTTAGGTAATGTACACCAACTGGCAAAAAATAAATTTTAATTTTAATTACTTAACAGTTTTATATACCCATATTTAGAGAGAAAAGTATGAGCCAAAATTACCTTAGCATTTAAATATGTTTTTCTTTCATCCACCCATGTGTCCATCTACTCATCCGTTCATACATGACTATTTAGCACATATTAGTTGAAGACATGCCAGGTAGACACTGGGGATACAGAGGCAGAAGAGATAGAATCTGTGACTTCAGGAAGCTCCTGCACCAGTTGTGGAGATTAATATTAGATGTGTAGTATGAGTTCTTTATTTTATTTTATTTTTTTGGACAGAGTCCTACTGTGTTCCCCAAGCTGGAGTGCAATATAGTAATCTTGTCTCTATTGCACTCCAGCTTGGGGGACACACTATTCCCCCAAGCCCCTGGCAACCTCTGCCTCCCTGGCTTAAACTATCTTTTCACCTCAGTCTCCTAGTAGCTAAGACTACAGGCATGTGACACCATGCCCAGCTAATTTTTTTTTTTTGTATTTTTAGTAGAGATGAGGTCTCGCCATGTGGACCAGGCTGGTCTTGAAATCCTGGACTCAAGAGATTCTCCCACTTCAGCCGCCCGAAGTGCTAGGATTACAGACATGAGCAACTGTGCCAGGCCTAAATACTTTGATGGCAGTCTATAAAGAGTTCAGAAAGGATGAAAGGAAGGAGCATTTGGATGATGAACGTGACAATGCTTTAAGCAACTTTGAAACTTCAACTAAATTAATGACATATAATAAACTGTGACTTAGAACTCTTTTGTGTCATATGAACAATAGACATTTTAAAGAACAATACTAGCCAAGGGCATGTTTTCATTTGCATTTCAAAACAGACATTTAAAAATATTTGGGGTTATAATATTTTACAGAGAGAATAAAAATAAAATAGAATATTATCCACAGAGATTTTCTGATTCTAAATGTTAGATAAACAGAAGCACTACTTTTCTATGGCAAATTGTATTACCCTCTATCAGGTACTATCTTAAATGGGACAATCAATATAAGGTCAAATGTTTTTGGGGAAACGGATTTCTACTTCCTCAAAATTGTATCAGCGTTTTAAACCTTATATCTGAGATACCTTGATAAAATAAAGCTATGCCAATAGATTTCTTACAGATGACTCTATTAAAAATGTTAGATTTAGGGGGTACATGTACAGGTTTGTTACATGGATATATTGCCTAATGATGAGGTTTGGGTTTCTAGTGAACCTATAACCCAAACAGTGAACATTGTACATGACAGGTAATTTTTCAACTCTTACTCCTCTTCCAGCCTTCCCCTTTTTGGAGTCACCATTGTCTATTATTTCCATCTTTGTGTAAATGTGTACCCATTTTTAGCTTCCACTTATAAGTAAGAATATGCAGTATTTGATTTACTGTTTCTGAGTTATTTCACTTACGATAATGGTCTCCAGCTCTACTTGTTTTGCTGTGAAGGACTTGATTTCATTCTTTTTTATGGCTGCATAGTATTCCATGGTATATATATACCACTTTTTAAAAACGTTCAATAAAATCATAAAATTTATCTATATACATTAAAATAGTCCCATACAAAAAAGGCATTTTTTATTTTTATCTGCCATTTTTCTTTTTTTTAATTTTATTATACTTTACGTTCTGGGATACATGTGAAGAATGCGCAGGTTTGTTACATAGGTATACATGTGCCATGGTGGTTTGCTGCACATGCCAGCCCATCATCTACATTAGGTATTTCTCCTAATGTTATCCCTCCCCTTGTCCCCAAACCCGACAAGCCCCAGTGTGTGATGTTCCCCTCCCTGTGTCCATATGTTCTCATTGTTCAACTTCCACTTATGAGTGAGAACATGTGGTGTTTGGTTTTCTGTTTCTGTCCTAATTTGTTGAGAACAATGGTTTCCAACTTTATCCATGTCCCTGCAAATGACATAAATTCATTCTCTTTTATGGCTGCATAGTATTCCATGGTATATATATGTCACATTTTATGGCTGCATAGTATTCCATGGTATATATATGCCACATTTTCTTCATCCAGTCTATCATTGATGGGCATTTGGATTGGTTCCAAGCCTTTGCTATTGTGAATAGTGCTGCAATAAACATACATGTACATGTATCTTTATAGGAGAATGATTTATAATCCTTTGGGTACATACCCAATAATGAGCTTGCTTAGTCAACTGGTATTTCTGGTTCTAGGTCCTTGAGGACTCGCCACACTGTCTTCCACAATGGTCGAACTAATTTATACTCCCACCAACAGTGTAAAAGTGTTCCTATGTCTCCACATCCTCTTCAGCATCTGTTGTTTCCTGACTTTTTAATGATCACCAATCTAACTGACATGAGATAGTATCTCAATGCAGTTTTGATTGCATTTCTCTAATGACCAGTGATGATGAGCTTTTTTAAGTATGTTTGTTGGCTGCATAAATGTCTTCTTTAAAGTAGTGACTGTTCATATCCTTTGCCCACTTTTTGATGGTTTTTTTTCTTGTAAATCGGTTTAAGTTCTTTGTAGATTCTGGATATTAGCCCTTTATCAGAAGGGTACATTGCAAAACTTTTCTCCTATTCTGTAGGTTGCCTGTTCTCTCTGATGATAGTTTCTTTTGCTGTGCAGAAGTTCTTTAGTTTAACTGGATTCTGTTTGTCAATTTTGGCTTTTGTTGCTATTGCTTTTGGTGTTTTAGTCATGAAGTCTTTGCCCATGCCTATGTCTTGAATGGTATTGCCTAGGTTTTCTTCTAGGGTTTTCATGACTTTAGGTCTTACGTTTAAATCTTTAATCCATCTTGAGTTAATTCTTGCATAAGGTATAAGGAAGGGGTCCAGTTTCAGCTTTCTGCATATGGCTAGCCAGTTTTCCCAACACCATTTATTAAATAGGGAATCCTTTCCCCATTGCTTGCTTTTGTCAGGTTTGTAAAAGGTCAGATGGTTGTAGATCTGTGGTGTCATTTCTGCGGCCTCTGTTCTGGTCCATTGGTCTATATCTCTGTTTTGGTACCAGTACCATGCTGTTTTGGTTACTGTAGCCTTGTAGTATAGTTTGAAGTCAGGTAGAGGGATGCCTCTAGCTCTGTCCTTTTTGCTTAGGATTGTCTTTGCTGTACTGGCTCTTTTTTGGTTCTATATGAAATTTAAAGCAGTTTTTATAATTCTGTGAAGAAAGTCAATGGTAGCTTGATGGGGATGGCATTTAA
Organism: Cheracebus regulus; assembly: GCA_963574635.1. NCBI lineage: Eukaryota > Metazoa > Chordata > Mammalia > Primates > Pitheciidae > Cheracebus > Cheracebus regulus. The sequence continues at coordinate 36,487 of CAUYQU010085483.1, forward strand.
TCTTTAAATTACTTCGGGCAGTATGGCCATTTTCATGATATTGATTCTTCCTGTCCATGAGCATGGAATGTTTTTCCATCTGTTTGTGTCTGCTCTTACATCTTTGAGCAGTAGTTTGTAGTTCTCCTTGAAGAGGTCCTTCGCATTCCTAGTAAATTGTATTCCTAGGTATTTTATTCTCTTTGTAGCAACTGTGAATGAGAGTTCACTTATGATTTTGTTCTCAGTTTGTCTATTATTGGTGTTTAGGAATAATTGTGATTTTTGCACATCGATTTTGTATCCTGAGATTTACCGAAGTTTTTTTTTATCAGCTTAAGTAGTTATTGGGCTGAAACAATCCGGTTTTCTAAATGTACAATCATGTCATCTGCAAACAGAGACAATTTGACTTCCTCTCTTCCTATTTGAATAGCTTTATTTCTTTTTCTTGCCTGATTGCCCTGGCCAGAACTTCCAATAATGTGTTGAATAGGAGTGGTGAGAGAGGGCTTCCATGTCTTGTGCTGGCTTTCAAAGGGAATGCTTCCAGCTTTTGCTCATTCAGTATGATATTGACTGTGGGTTCATCATAAATAGCTCTTATTATTTTGAGATATATTCTATCAATACCTAGCTTGTTGTCTTTTTATCATGAATGGTTTTGAATTTTATTGAAGGCCTCTTCTGCATCTATTGAGATAAACGTGGTTTTTGTCATTGATTCTGTTTATGTGAAGGATTACATTTATTGATTTGCATATGTTGGACCAGTCTTGCATCCCAGGGATAAAGCCAACTTGGTCATGGTGGATAGGGTTTTTGATATGCTACTGGATTCAGTTTGCCAGTATTTTATTGAGGATTTTCACATTGATGTTCATCAGGGATATTGGCTTGAAATTTTCTTTTTTTGTTGTGTCTCTGCCAGGTTTTGGTTTCAGGATGATGCTGGCCTCATAAAATGAGTTAGGGAAGAGTCCCTCTTTTTCTGTTGTTTGGAATAGTTTCAGAAGGAATGGTACCAGCTCCTCTTTGTACCTCTGCTAGAATTTGGCTGTGACTCCATCTGGTCCTGGGATTTTTTTGGTTGGTAGGATATTAATTACTGCCTCAATATCAGAACTTGTTATTGGTCTCTTCAAGGATTCGATTTCTTCCTGGTTTAGTCTTGGGAGGATGTATGTGTCCAGGAATTTATCCATTTCTTTTAGATGTTCTAGTTTATTTGCTTAGAGGTGTTTATAGTATTCTCTGATGGTGGTTTGTATTTCTGTGGTATCAGTGGTAATATCTCCTTTATCATTTTTGATTGTGTCTATTTGATTCTTCTCTCTTTTCTTCTTTATTAGCTTAGCTAACAGTTTATCTATTTTGTTTATCTTTTCAAATGATTCAGTGAACCTCCTGGATTCATTGATTTTTTTTAAGTATTTTTCATGTGTCTATCTCCTTGAGTTCTGCTCTGATTTTAGTTATTTCTTGTCTTCTGCTAGGTTTTGAATTTGTTTATCTTGCTTTTCTAGTTCTTTTAATTGTGATGTTATGCTGTTTATTTTAGATCTTCCCCACTTTCTCCTGTGGGCATTTAGTGCTATAAATTTCCCACTAATCACTGCTTTAGTTATGTCCCAGAGATTCTGATACATTGTGTTTTTGTTCTCATTGGTTTCAAAGAGCTTACTTATTTCTGCCTTATTTTTATTAAATAAGGCATTCAGGAGCAGGTTGTTCAGTTTCCAGATAGTTGTGCAGTTTTGATTGAGTTTCTTAATCCTGAGTTCTAATTAGATTGCACTGTGGCCTGAGAGACTGTTTGTTATGATTTTCATTGTGTTATGATTTTCATTCCTTTACATTTGTTGATGAGTGTTTTACTTCTAATAAGGTGGTCAATTTTAGAATAAGTATCTATGTGGTGCTGAGAAGAATATATATTCTATTTATTTGGGGTGGTGAGTTCTGTAGATGTCCATTAGGTCCACTTGGTCCAGAGCTGAGTTCAAGTTCTGAATATTCCTGTTAATTTTCTAGTCTATTTAGGGATTTGACTTCTTCCTGGTTTAGTCTTTGGAGGATGTATGTCATCTTATTGATCTGTCTAATATTGGCAATGGGGTGTTAAAGTCTCACTATTATTGTATGAGAGTCTAAGTCTGTTCGTAGGTCTCTAAAGAACTTGCTTTATGAATGTTGGTGCTCTTGTGTTGGGTGCATATACATTTAGGATAGTTAGCTCTTCTTGTTGCATTGACTCCTTTTCCATTATGTAATGCCCTTCTTTGTCTTTTTTTATCTTTGTTGGTTTAAAGTCTGTTTTATCAAAGACGAGGATTGCAAACCCTGCTTTTTCTTCTTTCCATTTGCTTCGTAAATATTCCTCCATCCCTTTATTTTGAGCCTATGTGTGTCTTTGCAGGTGAGATAGGTCTTCTGAATATAGCAACACTGACTGGTCTTGACATTTTATCCAGTTTGCCAGTCTGTGTCTTTTAATTGGGGCATTTAGCCCATTTATATTTAAGGTTAATATTGTTATGTATAAATTTGATCCTCTCGTCGTAATGCTACCTGGTTATTTTGCACATTAGTTGATGCAGTTTCTTCATAGTGTTATTGGTGTTTATATTTTGATAGGTTTTTGCAGTGGTTGGTACCAGTTTTTCTTTTCCATATTTAATGCTTCTTTTAGGAGCTCTTGTAAGGCAGGCCTGGTGTGACAAAATCCCTCAGCATTTTCTTCTCTGTAAAGGATTTCATTTCTCCTTCATGTATGAAGCTTAGTTTGGCTGGATATAAAATTCTGGGTTGAAAATTCTTTTCTTTAAGAATTTTGAATATGGCCCCCACTCTTTTCTGGCTTGTAGGGTTTCTGCAGAAAGATCTGCTCTTAGCCTGATGGGCTTCCCTTTGTGGGTAACCTGACCTTTCTCTCTGGCTGTCCTTATCATTTTTTTCCTCTGTTTCAACCTTGGTGAAGCTGACAATAAAGTGTCTTGGAGTTGCTCTTTTCAAGGAGTATCTTAGTGGTGTTCTCTATATTTCCTGAATTTGAGTGTTGGCCTGTCTTGCTAGGTTGGGGAAGTTCTTCTGGGGAATATCCTGAAGTGTGTTTTCCAACTTGGTTCCATTCTCCTCATCACTTTCAAGTATGCCAATCAAATGTATGTTTGGTCTTTTCACATAGTCCCATATTGCTTGGAGGCTTTGTTTGTTTCTTTTTATTCTTTTTTCCTCTGATCTTGTCTTCATACTTTATTTCATTAAGCTGATCTTCAATCTCTGATATCTTTTGTTCTGCTTGATCAATTCAGCTGTTGATACTGTGTATGCTTCATGAAGTTCTCATGCTGTGTTTTTCAGCTCAGTCAGGTCATTTGTGTTCTTCTCTAAACTGGCTATTCTAGTTAGCAGTTCCTGTAACCTTTTATCAACGTCCTTAGCTTCCTTGCATTTGGTTAGAACATGTTCCTTTAGCTTGGAAGAGTTTGTTATTATCCACCTTCTGAAGCCTACTTCTGTCAATTCATCACACTCATTCTCCATACAGTTTTGTTCCCTTGTTGGTGAGGATTTGGGATCCTTTGGAGGAGAAGAGGCATTCTGGTTTTTGGAATTTTCAGCATTTTTGCACTGGTTTTTCCTCATCTTCATGGATTTATCTACCTTTGATCTTTGATGCTGAGGACCTTCGTATGGTGTTTTTGCATGGGCCTCCTTTTTGTTGATGTTGATGCTTTCTGTTTGTTAGTTTTCCTTCTAACAGTCAGGAGTTCTTCTGCTGAAGTTTGCTGGAGGTCCACTCTAGACCCTGTTTGCCTGGGTGTAAACAGCGGAGGCTGCAGAACAGCAAAGATTGCTGCCTGCTCCCTTCTCTGGAAGCTTCATCCCAGAGGGGCACCTGCCAGATGCCAGCCAGAGCTCTCCCGTATGAGGTGTCTGTTGACCCCTGCTGGGAGATGTCTCTCGACCCCTGCTGGGAGATGTCTCTCAGTCAGGAGGTAGGGTGGTCAGGGACATATTTGAGGAGGCAATGTGTCCCTTGGTAGAGCTCAAGTGCTGTACTGGGAGATCTGCTTGCCCTCTTCAGAGTCGGCAGACAGGAACTCATAAGTCTGCTGAAGCTGTGCACACAGTGCCCCTTCCCCTGGTCCTCTTTCCCAGGGAGATGGTAGTTTTATTTATAAGCCTCTGTCTGGGGCTGCTGCTTTTCTTTCAGAGATGTTCTGCCCAGAGAGGAGGAATCTAGAGAGGCAGTCTGGCTACAGTGGCTTTGGTGCACTGTGCTGGGCTCTGCCCGGTTCACATTCCTAGGGGCTTTGTTTACACTGTGAGGGGAAAATCGCCTAATCAAATCTCAGCAATGGTGGATGCCCCTCCCCCCACTATGCTGTAGTGTCCCAGGTCGACTTCAGACTGCTGTGCTGGCAGCCAGAATTTCCAGCCAGTAGATCCTAACTTGCTGGGCTCTGTGGGGGCAGGATCCACTGAACAAGATTGCTTGGCTCCCTGACTTTACCCCCATTCCAGGGGAACGAATGATTCTGTCTCGCTAGTGTTCCAGGCACCACTGGGGTTAAAAAAAAATAACTCCTCAGTTGGAAATGCAGAAATCAACTGCCTTCTGCATTGGTCTCACTGGGAGCTACAGACCAGAGCTGTTCCTATTCAGCCATCTTGCCTGGAACCTACATAGCACATTTTCTTTATCCAGTCATCTCATGATGGACACTTAGGTTGATTCCATGAGTTTGCTATTGTGAATAGTGCTACAATAAACGTATGAATTTTCAGCATTCTGAAAATTCAAGATATCAAAAAAGATATCTTTTTGATAAAATAATTTCTTTTCATTTGGGCAGATATCCAGTAATGGGATTGCTGGGTTGAATGACAGTTCTATTTTCAGTTCTTTGAGAAATCTCCATACTGTTTTTCATAAGAGTTGAACTAATTTACATTAGCACCAACACTGTATATATGTTTCCTTTTCTCTGCATCCTTGCCAGCATCTGTAATTTTTTGACTTTTTAGTATTAGACATTCAATAATAGTGTAAGATAGCTCATGGTGGTTTTCTTTTGCATTTCTTTTATAATTAGTTTTGGCATTTTTTTAACGTTTGTTGGCCACTTTTGTGTTTTCTTTTCGAAAGTGTCTCTTCTTGTCATTTGCTCACTTTTAGTAAGTTATTTCTTTTTTTCTCATTAAGTTCCTTATAAATGCTTTATGTTAGTCTTTTGTCAGATGTATAATTTGCAAATATTTTTTCCTGTTCTGCAAATTGCCTGTTTACTTTGCTGATTTTCTTTAGTCGTGCAGAATTTCTTTAGTTTAATTAAGTCCCATTTGTCCCTTTATTCAAATTGTGCATTTGTTTTTGAGGTCGTAGTCATAAATTCTTTGTCTAGGCCAATGTCCAGAAGCAAAAGAGTTTTTCCAAAATCTAGGAGGAACTCAAACAATTTAACAAGAAAAAAAAAGAACCCCATTAAAAAGTAGGCAAAGTACATGAACAGACACTTCTCAAAAAAAGACATTCAAGTGACCAAGAAACATAAAATAAAATTCAATGCCATTAATCATCAGAGAAATGCAAGTTAAAACCACAATAATAAACCATCTTATACCAGTCAGAACGGCTATTACTAAAAAGTAGAAAACCGGCAGATATTTGCAAGGATGTGGAGAAAAGGGAACATGTATACACTGTTGATGGGAATGCAAATTAGTACAACTGCTATGAAAAACAGTATAGAAATTGCTGAAAAAACTGAAAATAAAACTACCATTCAATCCAGCTATCCTACCAATGAGTATTTACCAAAAAAAAAAAAAAAGTATTATATGGAAAGTTACTAGCACTCGTTTATTGCAGCACTACTCACAATAGCTAAGATATAGAACAATCTAAGTGCCCATTAATGGACGATTTGATAAAGAAAATGTGGGTTGTTTGTGTGTGTGTATGCATATATGTGTGTATGTATACAATGGAATACTACTGTGTGTGTATATACACACATACACATATATGTATATACACACACGGAATAGTATTCCATTATATTCCATTGTATATATATGTATACACACACACACATATATGTACATGTATTCCACACAAGGGAATACTACTCAGCCATTAAAAAAATAAAATCATGTCCTTTGCAGCAACATATATATAACTGGAGCCCATTCTCTTAATTAAAATGATGCAGAAAGAGAAAGTAAAATACCCACATGCTCTCACTTATAAGTGGGAGATGAATAATACGTATAAATGGACATATGTATAATATGTATAAGTGGAATAATAGACAAAGATTTCAATAGGTGGGAGAGTGGAAATGGGATGAGGGATGACAAATTACACATTGTGTGCAATTTACACTATTCAGATGATGGTCACACCAAAAGTCCAGACTTTACCACTATGCAATATATCTATGTAACAAAATGCATTTGTATGTATAAAGATACAATACAGTATCTATAAGCCAACTAAGCTTCCTCTTCTGTTTTCTACCTTCCTTTCCCTTTTCTTCTTATCACCTCCTTTCCTTCTCTTTTTGCCTCCTTCCTCATTTTTAATATATATCATGAACCTGCTGTGTATTACATTCTACCATTGGTGATAGAATTTCAACAAAAGTGAACAATATGTATTTCTGACAACTGAGAACCTTAAACCTAGTGGAAATTATGTAAATATATTCAAATAGTTGAAGTCTTACACAAATTTCAAGGGGAGAGAGAAAAAACAGGATGGAGGATGTAGCTAATATTCATCAAATAATTAATATTAAATACATCTGTATTTAATAGCTACAGAGATAGCTAGCTGTAAGTTTCTAAAAAAGGAACACCATTTTGTGTCCTGTGATGAAATCACTTTTATGTCTTACACATAATGGAGTTACTTACTCTGACCAGAGACTAACAGACTAAGGAACAAATTTTAAAACTGTTTAGAACTCTGTGCCAGTAGCAGTTTCTTAATACATATCAAGTAGTTAATTTCTTGATTAAGCAACTGTTCTTTCTTTTTATTTTTCTCTCTTTTTTTTTTTTTTTTTTTGAGACAGAGTCTTACTCTGTAGCCAGGCTGGAGTGCAGTGGTGCGATTTTGGCTCACTGCAACTTCTGCCTCCTGGGTTCAAGCGATTCTCCTGCCTCAGCCTCCCAAGTAGCTGGGACTACAGGCACATGCCACCACATCCAGCTAATTTTTGCATTTTAAGTAGAGACAGGGTTTCACCACATTGGCCAGTATGGTCTGGATCTCTTGACCTCATGATCTGTGTCTCAGGCTCCCAAAGTGCTGGGATTACAGGTGAGAGCCACTGCACATGGCCCTGTTCTTTCAATATTCTGAAGTTATCATTTAACTACTTCTACAGAGAAAAATTGTAATCATAGTCAGAAGATAAAAACACAGTGGATTGTAAGTCTAGAATTATCTGGGTTTCAAAAAAAGATGCCTATTTATGTCTTATGTTTTGCTAACACCCAAACACACACAAATGGATATCTTATCAAGTATGTTCTTTAATTGGAAAAAAAATGCACTGAAAATACAATGGGCTTTATTCTTCTGTTGTTTTACCTCATTATTATCTATCATCTCTTTTCTCTAAGAAAAGAGATTACATCATGCATTTTTCCTATTTTTCTGTTATTTTCATAAATTCTTTACTTTTTACTTCCTTTTTTCTATTAGCCATGTCTTTCTAGTATGTTTGCCAATATTTTGCCATTCCAGTTTTTAAAAATTGGAATGTAATTCACATACTTCAAAAGTTACCACATTATAGTGTACAATTTAATGGGTTTCAGAATATACAAAGTTGTTCAAGCATCACCATTATCTAATGCAAACATTTTCAATACCTTAAAAGAAACTCTGTATCCATTAGTAATCACTGCCCATGCCTTCTTATCCCAGCTCCTGGCAACCACTAATCTACAACTCTATGGATTTGTCTATTTTGAACACTTCATGTAAACGTAATTATACAATACTTGGCCTTTTGAATCTGGCTTTTGTCACTTAGAATAATGTTTTCAAGTTTCATCCATGTTATTCATGTACCAGTACTTCATTCCTTTTTGTGGGTGAATAATATTCTATTGTATGGATATACCATATTTGTTTATCCATTCCTCAGTTGATAGATATTTGCTTTGTTTCCACTTTTTGGCTTTTTATGTACAATGCTACTATTAACATTCATGTACAGGTTGTTGTATGAACCAAAGTTTTCAGTTTTCAAGTGTATATATGTAGAAGAAGAATTGGTGTATACTACTCAGATAATGGGTGCACCAAAATCTCACAAATCAGCATTAAAGAACTTACTCATGTAACCAAACACCACCTGTTCCCCAAAAAACCTATGGAAATAAAAAAAAAAGGAAGCAATAATCAGAATTAAAGACACATACAACACAAACTGGAATTATCATTAAAACAAATATGATTAATATTTTAAAGGCTCTAATAGAAAGTGTATATAATACATAGGACCAGATGTATAACATGAGCAGAGAGATGGGCCAATATAAGAAAAAAATCACAAAGAAATACTCTAAGTAAAAAACACCATAACAGAAATGATGTCTACCTTACATGGATCTTCAGCAGACTCAACACAACTGAGGAATGAGTTAGTCAGTCTAAATATATGTCAATAGAAATTATCCAAACTTAAAGGCAAATAGAGGAAAATAAAAAAAAAGAGAGAATAGAATATGCAAAAACGACTGAACATTATAATGACAGGGTAACATGCATATAATTGAGAGAAGAAAACAAAGAGAAGGAGCAAGAGAAATACTTGAAGTAACAGTTGAACATTTTCCAAAATTAGTGACAGAAAATAAGAAAAAAAGCCAGAAATCCTTAGCAAGATGTATACAGAGAATGCTCAGCAAGACGAATACAAAGACAAAACAAAGTAAAATTATGCAAAACAACAACAAAACACCTATGCATATTATATACACATTACAGAAATCAAAAGATAACTGGAAAAATATTAAAGATAGCCATGGTGATAAAGGAACACTTTACCTACAAAGAAACATGGACAACAATTATAGCTGACTTTTCATCAGATAATATGTAAATAAGAAGCCAGCAGATTTAAACCTTTGATGTGCTAATAGAGAAACAAACAACAACAAAAGTGAAAACAAGATACTAAGCCAAAATTATAGATCTTTCAAAAGTGAAGGAAAATGTAGTCTTTCTCAAAAAAACAAAAACTGAGGAAATTAATTGCTAGTGGTCTTGCCCTACAAAAGAAATTTTTTAAAAATTTCTTAGAAGGAAAATAACAGTAAAAACTTGAAGATCATCCAGAAATTAATGGATGAAAATATATATAATCTTTGGTGTTTTATATTCTTATTTTATCAAAAAATTAAATGTTTATAGCCACAACGGTAATAGCATTAAAGTTTGTATAAAGTATTTAAATTTTTTTTTTAAAAAAAACAAACAAAAAAAGAACTGGTGGATTATATGGTAATACTACAGTGAACTTTTTAAAAAACTGTCAAATTGTTTTCTACAGCAACTGCAACATTTTACATTTCTCCTATGAGTGCATAAGAGTTCCAGTTTCTCCATATTCTCACAAAAGCTCATTATTCTATTCTATTTTAATTTAATTTATTTTAATTACAGTCATCATAGTGGGTGTAAAGTGGTATCTCTTTGTGGTTTTGATGAACATTTTCCTAATGATTAATAATGTTGAACACTTTTTCATGTGCTTGCTGGCCATTTGTATATCTTCTTTGGAGAAATATCTGTTCAAATCATTTGCCTAAATTGGGTTGTTTGAGTTTTTATTGTTGATTTCTATTAATAGTTTTTTATTCATTCTTGATAGTAGATTTCTATCAGATCATATGATTGGCAAGCATATCCTCCCAATTTATGGGGTGTCATTTTGTTTATAAAACCCTTTAATTCTTTTTTTTTTTTAATTTGGATGAAGTCCAATTTACATATTTTTTCTTGGTTGCTTGAAGATTTTTTTGTGTTATGTCTAAAAAACTCTTGTCTAATCAAGGTCACAAAGATTTATACCTCTTCTCTTCTAAGTGTTTAATAATTTCAACTCTTACATTTAGGTCTTTGATGTATTTTGGGTTAAATTTTGCATGTGGTGTGAGGTAGGGGCATACATTTATTCTTTTGCATAAGGACACACAGTTGTCACATTATCACATATTGAAAGGATTCTTCTTTTTCCCGTTGAGTGACATTGGCATCCTTGTTGAAAGTCACTTGGCTGCAGACACAAAGGTTTCTTTTTAGACTTTCAATTCTATTCTATTGCAGTATTGTCTAGCCTTATTCCTATACCATACTTTCTTGATTGCTATAGATTTATGGTAGGTTTTCAAATGAAGAATTGTGAGTCCTTTAATTTTGTTCCTCTTTTTCAAAATTATTTTGGCTTTTCTGGATTCATTTCATTTTTTATACATATTGAGATCAACTTGTCCATTTTTCTAAGAAAAGCAACTGAAAGTTTAAAAGAGGTTGTGGTGACTATAAAGGTCAATTTGAGGAGTATTATGATCTTAACAATATTAAATTTTCCAATCTAAGAACATAGGATGCCTTTCTGTGTATTTAGGTCTTTAAAATTTTTTTAACAATGTTTTGAGGCTACAAGTCTTAAACTTGTTTTGTTAAATTTACTCCTAAGTATTTTATTCTTTTGATGCTACTATAATTTTTTTGTTCTTATTTTCACTTTTGGAACATTTATTAATGTAGAAATACAACTGACTTTTATATATTGATGTATTCGGATACCAACATTGCTGAACTCTTATTAACGCCAACAGTTTTGTATGTGCATGTGTCTATGTGTGAATTCTTTAAAGTTTTATATATATAAGATCATGTCATTAACAAATACAGAAAGTTTTACTTCTTCTTTTTCCAATCTGAATGCCTTTTGTCTTCTTCCTACCTAAATGTTCTGGGTATAACCTCCCATACAATGTTGAATACCAGTGGGAAAAGCAGCCATCTTTGTCTTATGTGGAAACTTTTCAGTCTTTTATGAAGAAATCTTTTTGTCTTTTACCATTAAGTATGATGTAAATTGTAGATTCTCCATGAATTCTCTTTATTAGATTGAGGACATCTTTCCCATTTGTAGCTTGTAGAGTTGAAAAGATGTCAGACCTTGCCAAATGCTTTTTATTCACCTAATGAGATGAGCAAGTGTTTTCTTCTTTTATTTTTATTAATATAGTATATTAAATTGATTACTTTTCTTGTATGAAACAACTTTGCATTCTTAGGCTAAATCCAATTTGATCATGATACACAGTACTTTTTAGATGTTGTTGAATTCAGTTTTTCATTATTTTGTTGAGGATTAGTGCACCGGTATTCATAACGGATTTTTATCTGTGATTTTCTTTCCTTGTGATATCTGATTTTTGCATCAGGGCAATCAATACTGACTTCATAGAATGGTTTAGTATTTCCTCTTTCTCTTCTATTTTTGAGAAAACTTTTAGAAAGCTTGGTGTTAATTCTTTAAATGTTGGTATAATGAATCATTAAAGTTATCTGGTTCTGAACTTTGTGGAAAGTTTTTTAAATTTAAGATTACTGATTCAAACTCAATAACTCAATAGTAATAGGTTTAATCAAATTTGCTATTTTTTCTTCAATCAGTTTTTGAGGTTTGTGTCTTTGTAGAAATTTGCCCATTTTATCTAGGTTATGTCATTTGTTGGCATAAAATGTTCATAGTATTTTCTCATAATATATCCTTCATACATGATTTTAGTAATTTGAGTCTTGTCACTTTCTTTTTCTGTTAGTTTAGCAAGAGTTTTGTCAATTATGTTGATATCTTCAAAGAACAATTTTGATTTCATTGACTTTCCCTATCATTTTTCTATTCTCTATTTTGTTTATTTCTGCTCTTTTCTTTTTCTTTTTTTTCTTTCTTCTACTTGTTTTGGGCTTAGCATGGTCTTTTTTTTTCTTCTTATTTCACAAGGTAAAAAGATAAGATTGATTTGGATCTGTCTTCTTTTTCAATGTAGCCATTTACAGGAATGCATTTTCCTCTAGGCATTTTTTTTTTTGGTATCTCATAAATTTTGATAGGTTTTGTTTTTCTTTGCATACATTCTATAGTATTTTCCACTTACCCTTATGATTTCTTTTTTGACTCATTGATTATTTAGGAGACTGTTTAATTTACACATATATTTGTATATTTCTCAAATTTTCTTCTGTTATTGATTTCTAATTTTATTCCATTATGGACAGATAAGATATTTTGTATTATTTCAATTCTTTTAGATTTATTGAGACTTGTTTATGGCCTAGCATACAGTCTATCCTGGAAAATGTTGCATGTACAATTAAGAAGAATGTGTATTTTGCTGTTTGGAGTGACTTATTCTATAAATGTCTGTTAGGCCTAGTTTGTTTATAGCATTGTCCAAGTCTTCTATTTCTTTGCTGATAATCTGTTTAGTTGTTCTATCCATTATTGAAACTAGCGTAGGGGCAGACAAGTGTGATACCTTTCTTCACCCATCATAATGGTCACAGCTGACTCTCATATAACAAAAGGCAAGTTAACGAGAGAAAAGTGTAACAAATATACTTAAAGTTTTATGTGACATGAGAGCCTTCATAGATGAAGGCTCAAAAACTGAGAGAAAACTGTCAATTTGTATAGTGAGGTTTGTTGAAGAATGAACAGCCAAGTAGAAATGCAATGGAACAAAAAAGTGAATGATCCAATAGTAATAGAGTGGAGAAATCTAGCAAGGCCTGTTTCTTCAGATTCTTTTTGACCTCTCTGTGTAACATTTCTTCCTCCCAGGTATAGGTCCGAACTTCTTCTGGGATGGGGGTGTTATGACCTACTATTAGACAAGGTAGGTCAGAGAATTTCTTTATGACCAGCTTTCACACAGAAAGATGGGAAAGGGTTAGAATAATATTTCTAGGTTTCATGGCTGGCTTTCAGGGAGAGGGGTTCTAGTTTCTAAGACCTGACTTGAGGGAAGATAAATTACAGTTTTTATGACCTGTCTTGAGAGAGAAAGAGGAGCATGAGAAAGAAGGTCAGAAAAAGGTCAGAAAGGGACTTTGCTTCTAAAGTTCTTCTAATGTCCTTCAGTTCAATATGCTCAGCCTAGCAAAGCACCATACTTTGTGGTTACATTTTCTGAGCCCAACAGTAACATATTTAAGTTTCCAACTCTTACCGTTGAATGGTCTATTTCTCCCTTCACCTCAGTCCATTTTTGCTTCATGTATGTTGGAAATCTGTTGCGAGATGCATTTATGTTTATATTAGATTGGAGCAAAAGTAATTGTGGTTTTTGCCATTAGAAGTGTTATATCGACTGGGCGCTGTGGCTCACCCCTGTAATCCCTGCAGTTTGGGAGGCTGAAGCAGGCAGATCACCTGAGGTCAGGAGTTTGAGACCAGCCTCGCCAACATGGCAAAATCCCGTCTCTATGAAAAATACAAAAATTAGGTTGGGCATGGTGGCAGCTACCTGTAATCCCAGCTACTTGGGAGGCTGAGGCAGGGAGAATTGCTTGAACCCAGGAGGCAGAGGTTGCAGTGAGCTGAGACTGTGCCACTGCACTCCAGCTTGGGCTACAAAGTGAGACTCTGTCTCAAAAAAAAAAGTGTTATATCTTTTTTCCCTCAATTTTTTATTACTGCCTTCTTTGGTGTTACGTAGATATTATTCTAATTTTTTGTTTCTTTTCCAACATGTTTTCAAGATATTTTCTTAATGACTGCCTTGGGGCTTATCATAAAATTTTAATTTATGACAGTTTTGTTCAGATTAGTGCCAATTTAATTTTGGTAGTACATAAAAACATTAAAAGTAATGGCAAAAACCAAAATCACTTTTGCAATAACCTAATAATTATCATATCCTCTTAATAGATTGACATTTTTATTATTATAAAATGTCCTTTGTTTCTGGTAACAATTCTTGTTTAACATCTATTTTGTCTCCTATGAATGTAGTCACTTCATTTTTTAATACTGTTTGCAAGATGTATCTTAGCACATCTTTTTACTTTTAATCTACTTATGAGTAAATCTAGAGTGAGTCTCTTTTTGACAAAGTTGAATTATTTATTTAGTTATTTATATCATTTTGGTAATCTCTACCTTTTGATTAGAGAGTTTAATCATTTACATTTAGTCTAATTACTGATAAGGTAGAATTTACATTTGTCATTTATTTTCTGTATGTGTTATATATACTTTTCCCCTCAATTCTCTGTTACTGCCTTTTTTTGTGTTAAGTAGATGTTTCCTAGTATATCATTTTAATTCCTTTGTTTCTCTTACAATATGTTTTTGAAATATTTTCTTAATGGCTATCTTGGAGCTTATTATGATTTTTAAAATTTATAATAGTTTTGTTCAGATAAATGCCAATTTAATTTTGACAGTACACAAAAACATTGCTTCTGTGTAGCTCTGTTTCCCTGTTCTTTTATGCTGTTATGGTCACAGTTATATATTATATATTGTGTGCCCATCAGCTTAGACCTATAATGATTCCATTTTGCAGTTGCTTTTAAATCAGGGGAAAAAGGCATTATATGAACAAAAAATACATTTACATTGTCTTTTATATTTATCTTGTATTTAACTGTATTTGTGCCTTTTATTTCTTCATATGAATTTGAGTAGTGGTCTAGCGTTCCTTCACAATTTGAAACAGAACTACAAGCAAAAGCTATGACTTCAGTACACTGAAACTTAAAATTCAATAACATGGAAAAATATTTATATTTATAAATTTTTAAAAGTCAATTATAAATCAGCATGTGTGCCATAATCTCATGTATGTAAAAAGTAAATATATTTTATATACACAGAAAGCATTTTAAAACAGACAAGAAATCTATATGCCAAATTATTAACAATGTTTATCTCTGTGTAGCAGAAATAAAGGCCATTATTAAATTTTAAGTGGTGATTTTTCTTTGTTTCTAAGGTTTTTTCTATGAATATATGTATCTTACATAAAGAGAAAAATATTGGCATTAACTAATTCTTAATGTATTATTCCTCAAGAAGACATTCATGGAGAGATTAAGAGAACATAGTATTGAAAGAATTTGTTCAGGTCATTCAGAGTTGGATTTTAAACAGTCTCTTAACCAGAACCCAATTAGAGTGTAAACTCTTTAACACTTACTTATATAGCTTTACATCTACACGATGTTAAACACACATGCACATGCAATACATATTTGTTCAGGATATGAATCAATGACTGAATAACTCAGTGAATGAATATAGGAATAAACAAATGAAAATGATTATAGTCTGTATATGCCTTGCTTCTTCTGTAGCTACTTGGAAGAAATTACTTATTAGAAAAACACTTGGGGTGCTTTAGTTGCAATTTTGAAATGAATGATTTATTGCTTATAAAAGTGTATGAGATACTAAGTGAAAAGCTGTATGTAAATGTGAAATACTATTTTATTAATTGTGACTTATAGAATGATCTGAAAGATTCATAACATGTAGTGATTGCCAAAAGCAGCTGACAAACCTGGTTTGCTTTTGACAAATAAAAGTGAAATTTGGAGAGGAAAAAATAATATTCAAAGTTATTCTATATAAGCTGAGACTTACCAGACTTACCATCCCAAATGAATAATATTTACTTTCATTTAAAATTTATATAATCCAACCATAGAAAGTTTATATAGGAGTATTAAATATAGCTATTATTAATTTATACCATGGGGCCATGATTAATGTTTTTTCTGCCCTAAGACTTTATTTTTTTACCTCTTTTTCTCAAACATGTTTGGCATTTAGAAGTTTTAACGTAATTTCCCCCTTTGGTTTCACCTGGGGTCTCTGCTGTCCCAGAACCTCCTTCTGACCTCAGTGTTGTGTTTTCATTTAAAATAGGGCATGTATATAAATGTCAGCAATACAGGGCAATTAGAAGTTTGAAAAGGGCTGTAACATAAACCAGCATTATAGTGAAATGGATATTGCCTTAAGCTGCCTGCAATTCACTTGCTGTTGGAAAGACAATATCCTGCCATTCTCCCATGGTGGCCTTCGATTGAACACATTTGGCTGAGGATTGACCCATTATTAAGATAAGTCTCTGCCTGGCTTGAAACAATGAAGAAACACAGAGTGAGTGAAGCCAGCAAATTGGGCTGGTAGTTAGCCAGCACTGGGCAGAAATGTGACACTGGATTAGACTTTAATAGCTGTCTGTGGTGCTATCTGTGAAATCCAATACTGTCCTGACTCCCTTGAATTGGACAGTAGGTACATGCTCTTTGGGCTTGTCCAAAGTTTTCAGGTTTTTGAAGGAACTGCTGTTTATGTATTTAGGCATATGTTTATGTTATTTTTATTTTTAACACCACCACCAATAACAAGAAAAAGCAGTTTAGCACTTCTGACATTAGCTTACGTTTATTCATTTTCATTTTTTCTACTGCTAGGAATCCAGACCACAAACTGTTTTTACAAAGTTAGAAAATGGAATATGTTTTTACACAAGGCATATCATATTGTTCCAATTTACCCCCTTCCAAAGATGCTCGACCTTTGTGCACTCAAGGATGCTTTCTTTCGCTAGCTGGAGGCTTTTCGACACACTGTCAGCTGAGCTCTGGCTTGCCCCATGTGACCTCAGAGCAAATTTTCAAACAAGATAAGGTTGCTGTTGAAAGTCTCTCCTGTGCTTCCAAACTTTGTCCTGACTGTTCTGGTGTTTAGATGAATAACAAAATGTAAAAGGGTACCAAGCAACATGTATGCCTTTCCAGAGTCTGTGTACTCTGGGTCAAGACCTTTTTTTTTTTAAAGACCACATGAGGTTTGGTGGTAAGGAGACAATAAAATTTGGGGGGCAACCTACAAAATTACCTGTTCTTTTGCTGTTAGGGTGAGTCATTTTAATTAAATATATCTCCGGTGAGGTGTTTCCATGATCCTGACTTTTAGTTCCTTAACATTTCATCTCGTCAAACTCAGGTTTGTAAAACTCATATGCAAAGCTGAACTGAAATGAGGGAATGTAATTGAGTGTAGGAGAGAAACCTATATCACCGGTTTGCTTGTAAAAATCAAGGTTTCTATACAGGCTATGAGCTATAGCTTTGGCTGTCGTAGGAAAGACTTTTAAAAAATCCTTGCTGTCAACATGCTTTTGAGGCTTTCCAGACTTCAGGGAAAGCTAAATAGACCATGAAACATATAAGAAAATATGCCTGGGCCATGAGAATTGGGAGAAACTAGAATGGTCTAAGAAGGAAGTTGGTTGGATCTCTCTTGCTGGAAAAGTTTAGTGACATTTGAGTTCCTTTACCATTTTGCTTGAGATGGCTTAAGTGACGCAATGTCAGAGTGCCTACGATGGTTTAAATTCCAACTGTCCCTAGGCAAGTACGTGGATTAAACAGCTTTCCATGGTCAAATTCACCCACTCTATTTCAAATTCAATGTAAGTGCTCTGTCTTCACGTTCTTTGCCTGCTTTTCTATATAACTTAGGTATGACTGTTTCCAAACAGATATACAATGTCCTTTTACAGCAAGTACAACGTAGAAATATTTCTCACTAAATGAAGAATTTGGGCCTCAGAGACAGCTGGAATGATACCTTTGATATACTTCATGAATCAAGAATGGTTACTACATTACTGAGACCAGAGAAATCTAAAACATTAAGATTGAAGTCACTTGAATTTCACTGTTTATCAGCCTGCTTCCCAATATTCTTAGCCACCCTTCTACATATGCCTAGTAAGATCCTACTTTCAGACTTCATACAGCTATTACAACATTTTCCTCAACACTTCAAATTGCCTACTCACCTTGGCTTGACTCCCCTTTTATCAATAGGCTCGCTCATATTGACAAAGAACACAGAGCCCATTCTAAACTTCCTCAGATAAAACTTTCTCAACATTTTGGCCTCAAACCAATCTCTATCTTTATCCGTCATTTCTTCCTCTCATTGAAAGGGCAGATTTCACCTCTGCAAAGCTACACTTCCTCTTGTGTACTTGCATCTTTCCCATTCCTAAGTCTTGATGCTCAATGGCTCTTTTTTTTCCCTAGGTAGCCAGAAGTGTATGTAAATTGCTGTCACTCTACTTCCCTGTCAAGTCTTGGTATTTTTAAGTCTTTTAAATGTTTAGTCATTTTTGCAACTATGTGGTGGTATCTGGTGTCTTCCATCTGCATTTTGGTGATTACTACTGAAGTGAAACTTTTTAAAAATGTCTTTTGGCCACTTAGATACTGTGTTTTTGAACTATCTGTTCAGGTGTTCTTCCCTGTTTTCTCTGTTTTTGTCTGATATTCCAAAACCTTATATGTAGTCCTCACTGTGTCTTCTCTATTTTTTAAAAATTTTACCTGCCTTATGCTCTGTGATTTATTCAGGCTATTTTTTTTCGTAATTTTTTTTCAGGTTATTGTCTCTTTAATTCATGTTAATCTGTTGTTAAACCCACCCATTGAATTTCTAAGTGTATTTATATTTCTTTTTGAGTTCTATAATTTTCATCTGAATTTTAAAATATTTTACTGTTTAATCAATTTCTTGTCCTCATCTTTTACCTTTTTGGACAACATTCGCGGTTATTTTAAGAATGTCTCTATCAGTGAACACCAATATCTGCAGACCTGTGGGTCTTTTTCATCATCTGATGCTCTTTTATTTCTTGCTGTTTGCTTTTGTTCATATTGCCGTGTCTTCTAGTTTGCCTGGTTACTTTTGTTTATATGCAGGATCTCATGTTTAAATATTTTATAGAAATAATTTGAAGCCAAGAATTACGCTGTCATCTCACAAAAAAATTTAAATGTTCATGTTGTTCTGCCAGGAGCTTGGGCACTGTGGGATGTCTAGCGATACTAGTACTCTTAGTGAGTCTAATTCAAAAGGCAAGAGATTCAAAGGAAACTGTAGTGAGTGCTCTGCAAGGCCCTGTTTGTTCTTCATACTTAGAATGCAGTTTTGCAAAGTCCCAAAGCAAAGTGAAGAGGACCCGCTAGAGCCATCTTCCTTGGTAAGCCCTAGACTCAACTACCCCCATGAGGCTGCCAGAAACATAGGTCAGTCTTCCAGGATCTTCCTCTTTCATTGTCAAACTTTCCCAGGATAGAGCAACCCTAAATTCTGTTCTTACCTTCCTTGGCCTCTGTCCTTATTTCAGCTTGTTGGATGGTAACGCTATGCTGTCTTACTGGTTCTCTAATTTAAGGATATGATTTGTTTTATTTTAAAATATTTTATCTAGTTTGTTCAGTAGTCTTCAGTTGGAGACAAATACCTAGCCTTCCATTAGTAGGAGGAGATGTCACTCTTCCTCTTTTTTTATGTTGCTGTTTCTTGGTTTTAATCCCCACAAAGTTACTTGGAAGTCTCCTTTTCCTCTGCATTGCCTCTATACTTCTCCTGACTTTGTCCTTGTCCTTCTTCTTGAAACTTTCTTTGTGACTTTTCATCTAGTTTCATGCTTTCAATTACTAGAGCCAAAATCTGTAACTCTATTCTAATCTCTTTCTTTTGAGAGAAACACTCTACCTTCAGGCAGCCCAATGGACACATCCATCTGAATGTCCTGAGCACAGCTCAATCTTAAATGATCAAATCTACATTTTTATTAAGCTCATTCCTACCCCTGACCAGGACTTAAAATATTCCTATATTTCTCAATTTGTGGATTGTGTCAATAAATGCTGTCACTTCTTACTAATGTTGCTATTTTTCCAAATTTGAGTCCTCTTTTACTCCTTCTCTGACTCTCTGCTTCAAATCTTATCAATCATTAAATCATGTTGATTCTTTTCACTGATGCTACTCTAACCATTCTCCCTTTCTTAAAACCTCAGAGACATATAAGTACATGTTGTAACTTAGACAACAGACACTAAAGCTGGAGTATTTGGTGAACTTATAGCTAAATGACCTGAGGTAAGTTACCTAACAACTCTATGCTTCTGTTTACCTACCTACAGAATAGGTATGATAGCAATAATACCTAACTAAAGAAGACTGTAAACATTACCACAATCTTTTTTTTCCTCTCTCTACTCTTACTCTTTGCAGAGTGACTTTGGAGCTCCTATCATCAAGAGATGAAATTGAATTCCCCACCTTAGAATCTGGGCTGGACTGTGACCTGCTCTAGTTAATAGAATGAGGAAGATATGATAGCATGTCTGTTCTCAGCCTAGGTCTTGAGAGGCCTTGGATGCTTCTGCTTGCTCAAAATTTGCCCAGTTACCATAGGAATAAGTCAACTTCAGCCTTTGGTGAATGAAGGACCATGCAGGATAGAGTTAAGCCTTCCCAGCTGAGGCCATCCTAGATCAGCCAGCCCCCAACCAACCTGGCAACTGACCAAAGATTATGTTCCATCTCAGTCAAGCCCAAAAGAACTGCCAGAGTGATGTGCTAAATAAATGGTCATTGTGTTAAGGCACTATATTTGGGATTATTACTTAGAAAATACCAACTGATAACACTACTTCATAGGGTGGTAGTGAAGATTATATGAGTTAATATGTATATATTGATTAGGACATTGCTTGGCAAATAGGTAGCATTATTTAAATGATATTATTCTTAATTTCCTTTCTATCTCTAGAGGAACTCCTATCACCTATTAATTCTTTTTTTTTTTTTCTGAGACTGATCCTTGCTCTGTCACCCAGGGTGGAGTGCAGTGGTGCAATCTCAGCTCACTGTAACTTCTACCTTTTGAGTTCAAGTGATTCTCCTGTCTTAGCCTCATGAGTAGCTGGGATGACAGGTGCATGCCACCACACTCAGCTAATTTTTGTATTTTTAGTAGAGACAGGGTTTTGCCATGTTGGCCAGGCTGGTCTTGACCTCCTGACTTCAGGTGACCCTCCCTTTTTGGCCTCCCAAAGTGCTGGGATTACAGGTGTAAGCCACTGCGCCCAGCCTGTTAATTCTTAAGTGTTCCCTTTGCAGTTAATCTCTTCCCCTTCAAGTCTACCATTTGGAATTGCCTCTTTAGTTATCTTCTAAACAAGTTCAATCCTGTCAGTTTCCTGTTTACAAATGAACCTTTACTAATTACATTTAAGTCTAAACTTCTTAGTTTAGTTGAGACCTATTTAATTTTATCTTTTTACATATTGCCTTAATTTATCTATGTTTTTAGCTGTGCCTGCAACCTTATATTAATTATCAATAAAATAACTAAAAGTAAGACATAAATAGTGTAGAGACAACTACTTTTTAGTTGACTTGATATGGCATTTGTGGTCAATTCTATTAATACTGAGTTGCAGATGAGAACTGTAACAATAATCCCAATATTTATCATATAAAAATAAGATTTGATTTATAGCACATTTTCTATAAACTAATCCACCATAAAATGCTAACTGTAAACTGTTCCTGTTAGATTTATTTGCTATAAATATAACTCCTAGTGCACAAGCATTGTCGGATAATGTAATGTTCTACTTCAGGAATTTCCAGATGCAGGTCCCCTCATTGACACTGGATTGTTGCACAAGAAAAAAGCCAGGGAGCTTTATAAAAATAGGCATATTTCAGTGCCATCTCACAACTTCTGAGTAAGAATTCCTAGTGATACAGCTAAGAAATCTGTGTTTTTTCAAACAACTTTTGGCTCATATACTTCTGTTATAGCTAAGAACGTTTCTAGCTATTTAGAGTTCATTGAAAATTCTCCAGGAAAGAAAATGCTTCTGTTTAGACCATATGAAATCTGGGACTGGAGTTGTCTTTAGGTGTGAATACTTGTTTTTTGTTTTTTGATCTCACCAATTATAGATCTGCTAATCACTTAATTAACCCTAGTAGTACATGTCAGAAGTATGGTAAAAGCACATTGCTTTCTAGGATAAATTTCATTTTGATTGAACTGAGCCAAATTTCACATATAGAAAATGACTTTTAAAGAAACATTTGAATTAATTTTGGAAATTCAGTGTTGATGGAATTAGAAGTGTTCTCCAACCAAAATAACATTTAAAAAAATCTAGAGCCTGATTTTGTTTTATCTTATTAGAGGTCAATCTACCTTTGCTTCATCTAACCTAAAGGTTCCAAAATACCTTCAGTTACAAATCCCATGTGTGCCTGAAGCCCTTCTTTTTTAAAGCTGTCCAGTACTTAATATGAACATGATTTCTTTTATTGTTGTGTTAAGTGGTAAAGTGTTTACAGGCTAACTCCAGACCTGTGTGTGATTAGCCACCAAGTTATTCAATATAATAATGATAGATATACATTCAAATGTAATCTATACATTCAATTATTCTTGGACTGCTATAGATAGATTACATTTGAATGTATATCTATCATTATTATGTTGTGTAATAGGCATGTGCCATAATGAAGACACATAATAATGTATATCTATCATTACTATGTTGGATTGTAGGCATGCGCCAAAATGAAGACTCTTCATAGCAAATTTGCTGCTTCTCTTCTATGAAGAGGTTCACCCAGAAAATGCATAGATAATCAGAGTAACCCTCTCCACCCTGTTGAGACCAAGTTTGGAATTTTGACTCTAATCCCATCTTTCCATATGTTAAATGAAGTATTCAAAGTACCCAACTCAGGACGAGCAGCCATGGTGGCTCATGCCTGTAATCCCAACACGTTGGGAGGCCAAGGCAGGTGGATCACCTGAGGTCAGGAGTTCAAGAACAGACTGATCAACACGGTGAAACCCCGTCTCTACTAAAAATACAAATATTAGCTGGGTGCAGTGGCACATACCTATAATCCCCACTACTTGGGAGGCTGAGGCAAGAGAATCACTTGAACCCTGGAGGCGAAGGTTGCAGTGAGCCAGGATTGCACCATTGCATTCCAGCCTGGGTGACAAGAGTGAAACTCTATCTCAAAAGCAAGCAAGCAAACAAACAAAGAAACAAACAAAAAACCCCCAGAAAAAAACAAAGTATCCAACTCAGAGAATTATTGTAAGGATTTAATGAGGTAGTTTGTGTAAATATTCTTAGGCTTAACTTAGTAACCTATGAATGTTAGTTACTATAATTTAAAAATTATATGATCACCTCTTAATTATCATCAAACATAAAACGTAATTGAGTCTTACATAAATCATGTTTACCTTAGAATTTATGATTAGCTTTATAATTCTGTAATGGAACTGACATTTTACTAGAAATGAACAGATAAGAGTTGAATAAAAACTGCCATGAACAAGTAAATTTAGGCAATTGTTTCAACTTCTCCCAAGCTTATGTCCCCCGACCTAAATCTCATCTTGAATTGTAGTTCCTATAATTCCCACATGTTTTGGGATGGACCTGGTGGGAGGTAATTGAATCATGGCAGTGATGGTTTTATAAGGGGCTTTCCCCAGTTTGCTCAGCTTCCATTCTCTCTCCTGCTGCTTATGAAGAGGTCCCTTCCACCATGATTCCATGTGTCCTGAGGCCTCCCCAGTCATGTGGAACTGTGAGTCAAACATCTTTTCTTTATAAATTACCCAATCTCAGCTATTTCTTCATAGCAGCATGAGAATGGACTAATACCCTCGACTAAGATCAAACTGTAGATGCTTGGTGCTTTACATAGATAAAATAAGATACTGTATGTCAAAACTTTTCTGTACACTATATTGTTTTTTAAGGATAAGGCATTATTTTTATCAACATCTCTGTTGATGCAAGTTCTCATTACATATATAAATATTTGTAGAGTATTGTAGAATAGTTTAGGTACTTTTCACATCAACAGCATCAATCGATTCAAATAACAGTTTGAATAGTTCCATGTAAGTACTAAAATCAGAAGTATTTCGTAGATAAATCCAGTCCACTGTGGCTTATAGTAATCTGCCTTTCCAACAATTACTGTCTAAACTTTTTTTTGCATCATCTCTACATTATTGATTGTTACTTTTTTTTTTTTTTTTTTTTTAGAATGAAAGAGAGAAAGGAAGAGGAAGAGATTTTAGAAAAAGAGAGAAAAGGAGAAAGAAAGAAACAGCAAAAGAAAGAAAAAATGAAAGAGAAAGAAAGAGGAAGAGATTTTAGAAA
>CAUYQU010085484.1:0-21028 GCA_963574635.1 Cheracebus regulus
ACAGCCGCACTAGCGACCCGTGGGGCTGCTCCGCCTGTTAATCTCCTGGTCTGGGGGTAATAAAAATCCGTCTGGAAATGCGGCGTCCACTCACCCTCTGCACTTTCACTGGGAGCTGCAATCCTGAGCTGCTCCTAATCCACCATTTTGGATCTCTCTCCAACTTATATACATTTATATTATATATGTAATTGACTTGGAAGCAGAATAATGGAATTCTTTGGATTAAGGTATGATACAGAAGTTTGACTCCATACAATTAAGCCAAGTTTCAAAGCTGTCCTTGATCTGGGGCATATGCTGATCACAGGTGGTCCAAAGCTTGGGTTTTTGTTTTTGTTTTTCCAGTGGAAAATAACTTGTTGAGACCCCACCACCTGCAAAATCTGTTCCTGGCATTAAGCTCCTTCTTCCTAACAATTCAGTCTTTGTTGTGTAGTCCCTGAATGCTTTCTTCTCCTCCTTGGTCTGGAAGAGACCATGGCCAAACTTGGAGGTGGTGCCAATGAACTTAATGTCAGTCTTCTCCAGAGCCTGCCACTTGGTCTGCACCAGCAAGGACTTGTGGAGGATCAGCACTCGCTTCTTGGTTCCTACCACACAGCCTTTCATCATGACAAAGTCATTGGTCACTTCACCATAGTGGACAAAGCCACCCAGAAGGTTGATCCTCTTGTCAGACAGGTCATAGTCAGTGGAGGCATTGTTCTTGATCAGCTTGCCATCCTTGATAAGGTAACCCTGGCCAAACTTACAGATCTTCTTGTTGATCTCAGTGTGGTGATTGTAGCCTTTCTGCCCAGCACATGCCACAGGGAAGGCCACATGGGCAGGATGCCATGCCCCAATACAGGCCACCTTGCTTAGGCCTTGGTGGGTTTTGCGGGGCAGCTTCTTGGTGTGCTAATGCCTGGTGACCCCTTTGTAGCCTTTGCTATTGGTCACCCCGATGACATCGATCATCTCGTCCTGCCCAAACACTTGGTTCGCAGGTACCTGCTGCTCCAGCCTGTCGCGAGCCCAGTCCAGCTTCTTGGCCACAGTGCCTCCATTCACCTGGATCTCCATCAGATGGGCCTTCTTCTGGTGCAGAGGAAGCAGGCACATCTGGGTGTGGGCAGTGATGCGGATGACTTGGCAGTACTTCTTCATGCTGCTGAAAGTCCTTCTCCAGCTGCTTCTTGCCATTCTTATCCTGCCATTTCTTGCAGTACTTGGTGAAGGCCTTCGTCTTAGATTTACACCAGTTCTTATAGAAACGCCTCTTGCACTCATCACTGATGTGATCAGCGAAGATGGTCTTGAAGGTCTGGAGGACTCGAGGGCTTTCCACATAGCCCACAATGCCCACAACCACCATAGGCGCTGTCTCCACAATGGTCACAGACTCCACCACCTCCTCCTTATTCATCTTGGATCCTGGCCAGTGACTTCCCGCATGATATGGGTCATGCCAGCCTTGTATCCCAGGAAGGCTGTGAGGTGGACTGGCTTGGAAGGATCATCCTTGGGGAAGCTTTTCACCTTCCCATGACGCCTGCTGCTGTGCTTCCAAGGCAGGAAGCCAAGGGACCCATGTCTGGAAGTGGAGAACTTTCTGTGAGACATCATGCTGTCAAATCCTGCTGGTCAAAGCTTGGATTTTAATAGGCCACACGTGCACTGAAGTGGGAAACAGCCTAGGGGCCCAAGCAGGTAAGATCAAGATCAGGGTTTGAATGTAAACCCACAACCCCCCAAAGGCAATATGCTTAGCGGATGTGCCAGAAATTTTTCTGCCCCAGAGATGATGTGAATATGCACCTGTTTTAGTTTTGGCTCGGGTTTAAAACAAAAAAATAAAAATTGCCTCCTCTGATAACTCCTTAGCACAAGCTTCCACTCACATAGGATTGGGACTTGAATACACACTATCTTGGAGATGCCAAACCACTCCAAACTGTGTATTTAATGTGAGATGGCCCTGGCTGGTATGGCCTCTGGGTGGCAATAGAAGCAGAATGAATTCTCCCTGAAGGTATGTACTTTAAACAGGACCTCAAACATTCCCACAGATGATGTTCCAAGTAAGATGAACTCATTCATAATATAAAAAATCCTTATAGACATGAGAAAATAAGCCACTATACCCTGAAATGATCAGATATTAAAAATATGTAGTTAAAAAGTTTGGGTATTCATTTTACTCTCAATAGTAAGATGAAGATGCCTGCTATCATTGCTCTGTATTCTCCACTGGGGCAAGAATGAATCAATCAACTGTGGTGTATGTTTGTGTATTTCTAACTAATCAACAAATAATTAAAAACACAATATGTCTGTATTTGTTTTTAGGGCCTCCATGGCAAAGTACCAGAGAATTGGTGGCTTAAACAACAGAAATTTATTTCCCCATGGTTCTGGAGGCTAAGTCTGAGGTCAGGGTATTGACAGGGTTGGTTTCTTCTGAGGCCTTTCTGCTTGTGAGATGCTCATTTTCTTTCTGTGTCTTCACATGATTTTCCTCTGTGGGTCTCTGTGTCCAAATGTCTTCTTATAAGGACATCAGTCAATTGGATTAGGGCCTACTACTATTAACCTCATTTTTATCTAATTATCTTTAAAAAGAACTTATCTACAAGTACAGTCACATTCTGAATCATGAGGAGTTAGGGCTTCAGTATGTAAATTTGGGGGCTGGGCATTCATAATTCATCCCATAACAATGTCCAAGGGTGATAAGAGCTGTAGGAAAAATAAAGTGAGAAAGGGGATTAGAAATATCTAGGGGCTGCAATTTTAAATTGGGTTGTCAGGAAAGATCTCAATGAGAAAGTGACACAAGCAAAGACTTCAAGGAGATAAAGAAGCAGTCCCTACAGAGGTCAGGGGGTTTCTGGTGTGTTCCAGAAAAGCAACAGGATACCATTTCACATCCATAATACCAGCAATAACTAACAGATCTGAGGATGCCAATTTTTGGCAAGGATATGAAGAAATGGGAACTCATACACTGTTGGTGGGACAGTTATACATTGCTATAAATGCTTTGGAAATATTTAGGCATTTCTAAGTCAGACTGAAGATGATAACAGTTCCATTTTTAGGTATACACAAAGAAAAACTTGTATCTAAATATCAGGAGAAAAGTATAAGAATATTCATGGCAACCTGGCAACAATTCACAGCAGCAAAAAATTGAAAACGACCCAAATGTCAATCAATAGAAGAATAAATAAATAAATTTTGTAATTAATAAACTACCATATAGCAGTAGAGGTAAGTGAAATATACTTATATATCAATATGGATGATAATCAAAAACATAATGTCAAGCATATATACTATGAGGTTCTAGTAAGTAAAGTTCAAAAACAAGCCAAGCTAAACAATGTCATTTAGGGACACACACACACACGCACACATGCACACACGCACACATACACAGACACAAACACACTGACATACACATACACACACACACACACACACCCCTCTCTGTGGCAAAAGCCCCCTCAAAAGCACGGGAATGATTAACAAAAATCAAGATGGAGTTCACACTAATGAGGAGAGAGGGAGGTGGGTTGAGAAAGAGTATACAGGGAAACTTAAAGGGGTTCTTATTCTATTTCTTAAGCTGGTTCGTTACTACGTAGGTACTTAGATATTCAAATATGAAAATCTTTGGCATGTTAAAATTAGTATAGCTAAAGTATATTAATCAAGAATTACAGGAATCAACACATGGAAGATGAGTAAAGAACAGATTTTTATTTTCTACATCTGGTGATTGGGAAAGTACATCCCCTTTAAATCAGTGTGAGAAAATAGTGTTTTCTTTAAATACAGTCTGATGTCTGCATGATATTTTGTTTTGTTTTTTTATTTAAGCAGATATTTTCTATGAGAATTGGGGAAATGGTACATAATTCCTTATTGCAGTATTAATGCTATATTTATTAATGCAGTTTTTCATAGATTAAAATAAACTAGTATTTTATGTCTGAAAAATGGAGAAGCAGATTCAGCACCAAGCAGAATCCAGAGCACAGTCTATTTCAATGCAGGTAAAGTTTCGAGCACTGGGCGAGCATGATTAACCCTTATTTAGACATCGGGTTTTTTTTTTTTTTTTTTTTTTTGAGACAGAGTGTTGCTCTGTCAGCTCACCCAGGCTGGAGTGCAATGGCGCAATCTCAGCCCACTGCAACCTCTGCCTCCCGGGTTCAAATGATTCTCCTGCCTCAACCTCCTGAGTAGCTGGGATTACTGGCATGCGCCACCATGCCCAGCTAATTTTTGTATTTTTAGTAGAGATGGAGTTTTGCCATTAGCCAAGCTGGTCTTGAACTCCTGACCCCAGATGATTCACCTGCCTAGGCCTTCCAAAGTGCTGGGGTTACAGGAATGAACTATTGTGCCTGGTGGACATCCATTTCTTTTCTTTCAGCTAACAGGGATGTTTAGCTTCTCTGACCAGCTGTGCCTGTTGACGACCCAATACACTACCAAAAAAAGATAAAATAAGCTCATATTTTCTCACAACGGAGTATTGCAAATGTGTGATTAAAAATTGAAATCATTTTCCTTGGTGGCATGTCTTCAATCATAGTTCTACATAAGCTTTATACTTCATCTGTGAGCATGTTCACATTTGTTTCCTGATTTGAGTCTTAAATAACCCTTAGAGGTAGGTAAACACTTGGAATGACAGAGGAGGCAAATGATCTGAATGCCATTAAGTCCTCTTGTTGATAAATGGAAGGGTCAGAGTTTGAGTCCAGATCTTTTCATGTCTAGTCCTGCACCCTTTCTTTTACAACATGTTGCCTTTCCCTAGTTCCCCCGTTTGCTGTTTGGGGAATACATCATTTAGGAAGGATTTTTGTTAGAAGTAAGTAAGAAAAAACACAAACAGTGGCTTATATAAAGAGTGGTTTATTCTTCACACATGGAGTCCAGGGCAGAGGTAGGCATGGCTGGTGTTGGTTTAGATTAAAGGCTCTGAATGATTCTGACTGTTGTCTCTGTTCTCTTGTGATCACTATAGTTGTGGCAGCTTGATATACTGTGTGTGTATTCCGGGCAAAAAGATAAGAATTGGAAAGGTGATCCCAATAGCTTTTCATTTGCATCCTTTTGTCCAGAATTGTGACATATAAATGTCTCTTATTCAAAGAGATGCTGGAAAATTATATTGTGTTGTTTGTTTTCTATTCTCTATAGCAGAGGCAGGAAAAGGAGAATAAAGTTGAAATGAAGCTGAGGTTTATGTGATCCAGCCTACAGTGTGCGCCAGAAGAAACTGGAGACATAGCTGAGATGCTAATGTTGAAGGCTTTGATTAGTTAATGTCTGTGTAACTATCTTGTTTTTGAGCTTCAGAAATTCTTTGTAAACCCTTTTTCTATGAGTTGTTCCACGTAATTACTGAGATTCTGTCAATTTACAAAGGGGATTGCTAGGAAAGTTAACACAACCATCAGCAGTTCCTCCATGTCAGGCGACTTCCTGACAGTCTTGTGTAGGTGTAGCAGCTCATCTTATCTTTGACACTTTTGCTTTTACATAACGTCACACAACTTGAGGCCTAAGAGATCAAACCAGGGTCCAGATGCTAAGGGCTATATGTAGGCTTTTTGTTTATTTGTTTGTTTTTAAATTCAGCAAGACAAAGAGCCATCCTTGCTCTCTTTATATATACATCTATGCAAACCTCTGGGATATACTATAAAACAATGGCTGGCAAACATTGTCTGTAAAGTGAGACATAGTACATATTTTAAGTACTACTATTGTCTTCCTGTTTCAATAAAACTCTGGTTTTGTTTTTTTTTTTTTTTTTTTTGAGACAAGGTCTCACTATGTTGGCCAGGGCTTAAATGATTCTTCCACCTCAGCCTCCCAAGTAGCTGGTACTAGGCTTGCACCATCACGCCCAGCCTATCAACTCTGCTATTATAAAGCAAAAATAACCATGAAAAATATATAAATGAATGAGTGTGACTGTAATTCAACAACATTTTATTTACAAAAACATGTGGAGGGCCGGATTTGAGACCTGGGTCATAATTTACCTACTTCTGCTCTGGAGAGGGGCTCTGGAATAATTATCAGAGAATATGAAATAACAGTAAGACCTAGACAATGTTTGCTGTGTGCTAGACCTTGCTCTAAGGCCTTTTGAAATATTATTTCATTTTGTTCTCATAGTAATTCTGTAAGGTAGATACTATTAGTAATTCAGTTCACAGATGAGAAATAGACACAGGAAGGTTGTTTTGTCCACAGCCCCCGACTAGTAGAATCCTAGTGGGTCTTCCAACTCAGAGAGTCAGCTTCACTGTGTGTGTGCTTCTAAGATGGTTTTTGTAAATGTCTTTCAGCAAAATTAAAGAGTTAATAAAGCCAAAGAGTGCTTCTCCATAAGCCATCTGTCCACCCGTAGATCCGTTCATTCATTCATTCCACCAAGTTAACAAATATTTACTTATCGCCTCCCCTGTGGTAAGCAGTGCTCTAGGAAGTGGTGACGCAGCAGTAAACAAGGCTGACATGACCCTGCCCTTGTGGGACTTGTCATCTAGTAAGCACAGCCAGCTGGGTAGGTAAGAAAGTAAACAAAGACCACACCAGCAAGTGAAGGAGATAAGACGAGACAATGTGACAATGACTGGGTTGGCCCATGAAGGACTTCCTGAGGAGGTGGTGCTCAATTTGAGACACAAATAGTGAGAGAAACCAGCCAAAGAAAGTTTTGGAAGGACAGGAGTTCCTGGCAGACAGGAAAACAAGTGTGGCACCCAGAGGTGGGAATGAGCCTGGCGGGAGGGATATGCAGCCCAGTGCGGAGAGGGCCGGGCAGACAGCTGCAGAGTCAGCCAGCATGCTGAGCACAGACCTAGGATTTAAGTCTTATTCTAGGTTTGCATTTAAGTCTTTTAGGCCAAGACCTAGGATTTAAGTCTTATTCTAGGTTTGGTGAGAGTTGCTTGGGGGTTTTAAGCAGGAAAGCTAGTGATCTGATTTGCTGTTTGACATAATTACTCCAGCTGCTCTGAGGAGATTACAGGAGGAACTAGAGGGGAGACAGAAGGCTGGTTTGGAGGCCAATGCATGAGTCCAAGTGAGAGAACATGGTAGTTTGGCCTGGAAGTTAGGAGTAGAGAGAAAAGGAGTGTGAAGTTGTGGGTTTTTATTTTTGTAGGTAGGGTAGACAGAAGTGGTGGGTAGCTTGAATATGGCTGAGAGGAAGAGAGTAGTCAAGAGAACCCCCATGGCTTGGCTTGAGCATATGGTAACATTTACAGAGATGGGGAAGTCCAGGAGAGAAGCAGATTTGGGAGGAAAAGGGGCAATCAGGGGCTCTTGTTTGGAAAAGTTAGTTTTGCCAGAACATTATATAATCAGGTAGAAATGTCAGGTAGACAGATATCTAAATCTGGATTATAAGGTGGAAGTTACAACTGAGATAAAAATATCAGTTGCATGCATGTAGGTAATTATGTCAATTAGATTATTTCCTGCTACATGTAACAGGAAACCCAAACTGAACTATGTTAAATGATAATGTCATTTATTATTTCATGTAAGAGGAAACCTGGACATATGTAAGCTTCTGGATGGGTTCATCCATTTCCTTTTTTTTTTTTTTTTTTTTTGACACAAGAGTCTTTCTATGTCACCCAGGCTGGAGTGGAGTACAGTGACATGACCTCAGCTCACTGCAACCTCTGCCTCCCAGGTTCAAGCGATTCTCCTGCCTTGGCCTCCAGAGTAGCTGGGATTACAGGCACCAACCATCAAGCCCAGCTAATTTTTATATTTTTATAAAAGAGACGGTTTCACCATGTTGGCCAGGCTGGTCCCAAACTCCTGACCTCAAGTGATCCACCTGCCTCAGCCTCCCAAAGTGCTAGGATTATGGGCATGAGCCACTGCACCCAGCCTCATCCGGTACTTCAGTGAGACCTTCAAAGACCCAGATACTCCTTTCCCTTCATTATACTACAGTAGTGTCTTCTGTATCCCAAAGTTTGTTGCTTCATAGCTGAAGTCAGAGCTACAGGGTTCCTTATTCATATTGGAAGGGAGGGAGAGGAGGAGGAAGAAAAGAGAGAGAAAGAGAGAGAGAGAGACTGGCTAACTATGGCTTTCTCTTAAGAACAAAAAAGGCTAACCATGGACTTCCTCATTCAGATCAAAAGGGAGGGAGAAGAGGAGGAATAAGGGGGTGAACTGGCTAACTATGGCTCTCCTTTAAGAACAAAAAAAGCTGATTTTCCAAAACCCCCCAGCAAGCCTTTGCTCATGTCTTATTGATCCAAATTGGCTTAGGCCTGACCAGCCCTGAACCAGTCACTGATGATGATCGTAGGATTTCCACTATTGACGTAGGTAACGTATTTTGTACCTGGAGTACAACCAATTTGGGAAGCCAACCTCAATGTCCATTATGTAAACCCATGAAATCATATGGGGAAAGGTAGAGATACAGAATAAGAAAGAGCCCAGGCCTGTGCCCTAAAGAATTCTAATAAAGCAAAATTAAAATCTGATCTTTTTATCCTTCTTCTTGGATTATTTTTTATACCCACATGCCTGAGTAGAGCCCAGCTGTACAGAGCACAGATGGGTCAAAATCTATCCATGACTATACATGTGAAACTTGCATAGTCACCAATGACAATTCCATATTCCATATGCTGAGAAATAAAATCATGGATGATGGATGGATAGAATGCTGAATTTTCAAAACTTCTGAATAGTCAGAAGTTTAGGTTGGTACCAAAAGAGAAGGGATATGGAGGAATGATAATAGAGCAAGTTTGGCAGGGCATTTGGGCTTTCTTATATTTATTTGTTTAGAAGTCTGTTTCTTCCTCGAATTTCTGAACTCCTTTGGTGAATAGACTGTATTTTATTCACTTTTGTGTTCTCAGGGCTTAAATGGCATGCTATGTCTGTAAAAATGTTAAGTAAATGTAAGAAGGAAAGGTAGGGAGGAACATTAGATGGAATGAAATAGGTTGACATAGGACTATAGTTACATAAAGGAAATGAATAGTTTTGTATTTTTGTTTGAGGCTGTTAGCTATGTTATAAAACCTGGCTAGAGGAACCCTATATTAAAAAATAAAAAAGTTTCCTAAAAGGCTGCAATAGTCTTCTTAAGCCAGTGGTTCAAGCAGGGGTGATTTTGTTTCCAGGGTATATTTGACAACATCTAGAGACATTTGGGGTTGTCACAACTTGGGTATGGAGGTGTACTATTGGCATCTAGTGTGTAGAAGCCAGGGATGTTACAGAAACATCCTGCAATGCATAGGACAGCCCCAACAACCAAAAATTATCCAACCCCCAAAATGTTAATAGGGCTAAGGCTGAGAAACCCTGTCTCGATCACACATTGATTTTCTGCTTAATGATTGTGCATTTACTTTCCATTTCCTTTTAGAATAGAGCCTATAGTCATCCAGGGAATGATCCCTGGAGAAGAGCAGAACCAATCTTGAATTTCAGGGTCATGTGGAACTTTTAAAAATACAATCAGCCCTCTATATCCATGGGTTCCACATTCGAGGATTCAACCAAGTGAGGATGGAAGATATTCAATCAACCAATCGAATAGAAGATAAAAATATTACAAATAAAAAGCAATAGAGTATAACAATTATTTACATAGCATTTACACTGTAGTAGGTATTCTAAGATGATTTAAAGTGTGCAGGGGGATGTGCATAGGTTATATGCAAATACTACGTTATTTTATATGAGGGACTTGAGTATCTGCAGATTTTGTTATCTGTGGGTTCCTGGAGCCAATCAGCTATGGATGCTGAGGGACTACTCACATGTGGTGTGTTTGTGTAGAATTTACAGAGACACCTTGGTTATAAATAAGTTGAGCTCTATTCCTACTTATATCCATTTCTCTCAATAGAGAATTCACCATTCTTTCTATGAGGGCCTAATTTGGCACACCCAGAGGGCACAGCATATATTAAACAATAAGCAGGTGTATGAAAAGCTGTGTAATGAAATGTGCCCTGTTTTCCATCTCCCCACTCCCCAAATGAGGAGTACTCAATGGCACAGCACTAAAGCATGTAACAATGCTGTCCTGTCCACTAGAGTTTTCTGTTTGGAAATGATCAGTAGGCTGGTGTCCCATTAGCTGAAGGATGCTTAAAGAGGGCTCCACACAGCTGTAAATATCCTGGGAGATCCCCAGGATAAGGCAGGGAGTGTTTAGATAGTTCCAAATCTGGCAGACTTCTGTGCCATCACATCTGCGTGCATACTTGTGATGTCTCTCATTACAATTTTAAATGATGAGCTTGTTTTTTAATGAATGTAAATTGCCTTCAATAGACTTGGTGATTGAACACAGTAAATATTTTTCTGTGACACTAAAAATAGTAATAACTCTAGACAGCACTTCTCCTTTTTGTTCCGCAAATGCTTATCTTCCTATAGCACATAACCTCTTGACTGTGGTCACTTACACACATACATCCTTCTCACTGCTTCTGTGGTCATCTTCTTTACTAGAGAGAGTTCTTTCCCGGCCTAGTCAGATCCCACTGCCTATAGTAAGGCTGAGCTGGCCCAGGGGATCTGTTGCCCTTGGTGTGTGCCATCATGTTGGGGGTTGAAGAATGCCTTTGGGAAAAGCTGCTGGATTTGGGAGAGAAAGGGCCCTTTTATAACAGCCTGCCTTGTCACATGTCTGGGCTTCTGCACCTCTGTTCCTTATGGCAAACAAACAGCTGTTCTTTCTGTACATTTTCCAGGGCCTACCATCCCCTCAGGAGCTGCTCATGCAAATTATGTGTGGCAAAGGTTGTCCTTCTCTGTCTTATTGTCCTTCTCTGTCATATTTTTCTGTGAGCACTCGTCTCTGCATTGCTGTGTCAGCAGTCTTGGCATAAGAAATAAAGATTCCCCACCATCCAGGCAGCAAGAATGTATTCCTGTACCATGCCCTTGGGGGAGAGGGGACTTACGTTAAAAAAAAATATCTATGCTTGTGGTTCCAGGTCTGCTGATCTATAGTAGCATTGAAAAAGTAGCTTTTTTATTTTATTTTATTTTTTATTTTTTCAAATTCATATTGAGGACAAGTGGATTAGAAATGGAAAATAAAAATCAACAACTCAAAATAAAGTTCACAGATATTCAAAAGGACAGCTTTTAGACATTTCCCTTTAAGGTCACTCCATATTTCCAGAAGACTAGTGCATTTCTATCTTGCCTAATCGTTTCAGAAAAATAAAGTGTTATTGTGCAGGAAGAACGGGTTTCTGTTGATTCTGCCACTTTGTTTTCTCACATTATCCCCTTATTACCCAAATATGTTCACATTTTGGTAATCTCATAGAGAAAATGTAGAAAATCTAACATCTTTCCTTACCGTTCAAGGTAGTGTTCATGATGTGGATAAATCTCCCTTTGTCGGGGGAGAGGGGATATGAAGGGGGCTGGAGCAGGAAAAGAGCTTCAGGGCTTCCTAGCTCTAAGATATAAGATATGGCTGTGTTCACTGCTGTTACAGTGTCACAGGAAAGGGCTTGCCCTCAAATAGGCTGCTTAGGAGCAAAGAGAGTTCTTGTCAGAGAGGCTGCTGCTGCTTGGGAAGGAAAGGAGAAGAGCTGTGAGTCCATCACCCTGTTGGCAGTGAGCCTGGTGGTTACAAAGGGGAAGGCTCCATACAGAAAGCAAAGGGGCTACACTTTGATTTCTGAATGGAACCCTTCTGGCAGCTCTTCCCTGAAGCTAGATCCTCAGGAGCTAATGACATAGACTTTCAAATGTTTTGTAAAAACAGACCTACTATTAATGCATTCAAGTAAAATAAATTTATTATTCAGATTGCTAAGAAAATGACATCCCCATAATTATCTTTCATTTTCCTGTAAATGTGCAAAACACTCTATGGTGTTTTAAAAATTTTTGACCTTTGTATAATGCTAAACGAAGGCCCCAGGCTTACTAACTAGCTCATTGAAAAATGTGTTCTTCAGGCATTATTGTGAGGAATGCAAATGAGGATGCATCTCAAAGAAAGGGAAAGGATGGAATAGATCGAATCTTACCACACAGCTCTGCTACATATTTACCTACCAGTTCAGTGAGAGTGATAGGAACTGGACTAACAGTAAGCCTAAAGAGTCTCCCCTCACCTGGTATGTAGAAGAAAATATGATTAGAATGGATTCTTTCCAACGCCATCCAACCAGAACAGTAAAGAAGCAGGTATGAGAAATACTAGCCAGTATTCAGTAAAGAACAGACTCTAAAGGAGAGTTTCACAAGGAAGGAGATACAAACTGTTGTGACACTGGGCGCAGCAAGGCCCCATGAAATTAGGGCTGAGAAATGTCATTGAATTGGTTGATAAAGAGGCTCAGGAAAGTGGTTAAAGTACTAGAAGAGTTTTAAGTGAATGGAGAAATGAATTTGTGATAAAGAAATAGAGGTGGTGACTATGGATTATTCTTTCTAGGGGTTGCTCAGGAGAAGAGGAGCAAGCTAGGGAAATTGGCTAGAGGAAGACACTGAATTAAAGGAAGGTTTTTATTAATTGAAAAGCAATGAGAAAATTTGGAGGTTGAGAGGAAGGAGCTATTGAAAACAAAAGGTTAAAATATAGGGAGAAAATGCATGGAGAAGCCCCAAAGAATATGGGAAAAGATGAAAATTGATGCACAGAAAGAGAATGCCTAGTCCTTAGTGATGACAGGGAATGAGGTTGGAAAGAAGCATGACTATGGATAAATTTGGTGATGGCGAGGAGGAGGAAGTTGAGAATGTTCGTTATGAATTTTCTCTATTTTTCTGTTATGTCAGAGGCAAACTCATCTCCTGAGAGCAGCAAATAAGGAGTGGGGTAAAGGGCTCTAAGATAGGGTTGAGATAGTGAAATATCCCCTTTGGGAAACACAAGAGGAAATTCACCAGCTCAGGACAAGGAATTGATAGGTGGTCTAGCACTTGATATGATAGTAAACTTTTGCAAAGGTGATTTATGGTCTGGCAAGAGGAACACAGAAAGTAGGAGGAGGAAGGGTTAAAGAATTTGAAGAATAGATGTCAGCAAAAAGGTTAAGTGAGTGAAGAAGTTAAATATTCCAGCTGGTGAGGAGTTGAAGTCATGACTTGTTGGCTTAGTCCTGGAAGAAGGAGCTGATGCTAAGAGGAGAAAAATCACTAGTCAAGCCACATGAGATCTGAAAGAAATTTAAAAGCGAAGGATTCAGATTTAGGAATTTGAGAGCTGGTGAGATCACATTTTATCTTTAGAAAGTAAA
Organism: Cheracebus regulus; assembly: GCA_963574635.1. Taxonomy (NCBI): domain Eukaryota; kingdom Metazoa; phylum Chordata; class Mammalia; order Primates; family Pitheciidae; genus Cheracebus; species Cheracebus regulus. The sequence continues at coordinate 13,293 of CAUYQU010085484.1, forward strand.
AGTTTTGAGTTTAAGATTTTGGAGATGAAGCGTTCCAGGTGAAGAAAAGATCATAGCCATAAGAAATGCCTACTCCAGCCACATGTGGGTATAAGCAATTGATTTTTTTTTAAAGGCAAAGGTTCATTTTTATCACAATTTACTGTAGAAAATGAAGTGAAATCTCTATGAGAAGTGACCAGCCAGGACTGAAGTTGCAGAAGATCTGCTTAATGATGATTAATTATGAAAAGCTTTTCCCATAAGAGAGTGTTTTCCTATTTGCTTATTTTTGTGCATGGTTACTTAAATAAGGGGAATGAAGAGTCTGGTTTTTCTTTCATTTTTAATGTCAAATCTCTAGGAGCTGAAGAAAAACCAACACAGATGTGATTGCTGCTCTGAATAATAAATTCTCCCTCAGTGCTACCAAATTTCAAATAAGTCGTGTTGCACTTAGGATTGTTCTTTTAATAAAAATGTGTTTATTAACATATTCTCAGCAACATAGTAAACTTTTGTTTGCTGATATACCAGGCCTTTTATTAGCCTCTTCATGCATGTCATAGGATCCATTTTCTGCTCATCAAAGCTTTATGCTTGAATCCCTCATAAATGTCATAGGATATGACATTTATATTTATAATACATTTAGAGAGTTTTGCCTTCCAGCACTGAGGGAAGAGAGTAGGAGGCTCTACCTTTCAGTTCTGCAAGCACCAAAGCCACTAAAAGCAAGATTGATGACTAGAACAAATTGAAATCTTGGATGACACTTGTCATGGAAAGTTTTAAAATCTGTAAAGTTGTCTCTCAGTGAAATGCTCTTACCTAACTAGCTCAGATTTAGTTTTTGTTGTAGTCTGTTTCATGCTGCTATAATAGAATATCTAAAATGGGGTCATTTGTAAAGAATAGAAATTTATTTCTTACAGTTCTGGGGGCTGGGAAGTCCATGATCAAGGCACTGGCAGATTAGGGCCTGGTCTGTCTGCTTCCAAAATGGAGCCTTGAATGGTAGATCTTCCAGAGGGGAGGAACAACATGTTCTTACATAGCAGAAGAGCAGATGAACAGAAGAGGGGGATCCCACTCCCATAAGCCATTTTTACAGCAGCATTAATCCATTCATGAGGGCAGAGCCCTTGTCACCTAAACACCTCTTATTATGTCCCATCTACCAACACCATTGCATTGGGGATTAAGTTTCTAACACATGAATTTTTAAATTTTACATTCAAACCATAGCAGTCTTTACATTTTGTGTTACTTTCTATTTACTTACTTTTATAACAAAGTTGATAGGAACATACAAAAGAGATAAGACAGCTTAAAAAATAATTTATATAAGTTAAAAAAGTCTGTAAGGCCGATCTATTTGGTTTCTAAGACTCAATTACTTCGCTTTTAAGTGATTTGTTAAGCATATTGGGTCTTAGATTGTGCCCTGGAAATTGTCCGTTAAGAACTTTCCAAATTATTTATGGTGCAGTTTTATTCCTCATAGCTTTGTCTTAAACACTGTATGGAAAAAGCCATAGCAACTTTACCTGAGCGTGGCTTAGGTTGGCTGATGAGGAAATGAGATTGCCAGAGTACCATGAAACGTGAGTGTCTCAGAGTTAGCTTTAAAGGGCTGTAAAATAGCCTGCTATTGTTTACTTTTGCCTGATTTCATGTTATACATTGCCAATGATGCCACTGTCAGAATTTTTTTTTTTCTTAGACGGAGTCTCATTCTGTTGCCCAGGCTGGAGTGCAATGGCACGATCTCAGCTCACTGCAACTTTCCTCCTGGGTTCAGGAGATTCTTGTGTACTGGACTAGATTAAAGAGTTTAGTCAAACAGAATGTACAGAAGAAACACTGGAAAGCCAATGCAGTGTTGTTCAATGGAGCCAGAAATGAGTGATGAGCAGCAAGCATGATTGTGCAGCTGACTCATGGGCTGCCAATGGAACAAGTGGGCCCGGCACATGTTGGCCTGCAAGCTGTGCGATACTGTCCTCCCTCTAATCCTGCAGGTATCTTGGAATCTGGAATCTATTCAAATAGATTGATATTTCATATGGCTGATAGTCATATGGCTGATTCATATTTCATATGGTCTGAATGAATGTATCCCCCTAAAATTCATATGTTGAAATACTAACCACTGAGGTAATAGAATTTGGAGGTTGGGTCTTTGGGAGCTGTTTCTGCCTCCATGAATGGGATTAGGGCCTTTATAAAAGGGAACCCACAGAGCCTGCTAGACCCTTCCACCAAGGGAAGACATAGTGAGAAGGTGCCTTATATGGTTCTCACCAGTTGCTGAACATGCCTGCCTTTTGATCTTGGACTTTTCAGTTTCCAAACCTGGGGGAAAGAAATTTCTGTTGGTTTTAAGCTACTCAGCTTACAGTATTTTATTATAGCAGCCCAAACAGTTCAAGAAAGGTGCACCAATATTTCTTACAACTGGCTGTTATTCTCACCTCCCCCCAAGACCACCGTTCAATATCAAAGCACATGGATCTGCTCTTAACCAACAATACTGATGATCTAACCTTCAGTCCCTGATTTCTTTCCACCCAATCCCTATTAAAATCTTCATTGCAAGAAATAATTATGAAGTAGCATTTGTGGATGTTACAGTCCATGCACTCCTCTAGATAGAAAAGTTTTTCTGTTGGATTAAGAAGAACATCAGAGAACTGTCTACCTCTATGGAAGTGCTTTAGCTTCATTGCACTTCAGTTTGAACTGCTCTTGGTTTTTAGCACAGGCTTTCCTAAACAACAGCTGGGCATCCTTTGCAATTGATTTTACTGTGGGATGTGTTTAATGACTTTGTCCACCACACCCCTCATGTCCCACAAGAGATATTGCTCTGATGTCTTAGTACCAGGAAAACCCATGTTACTGTTAGTGGTTGGTTTGTCTTCCTTTTAAGGATATAATGTATCTTTGTAACTTTTTTTTTTCGTTTTTGCTTTAGCCATTAGAAAGTTAGAGCTAAATTGGGGACATAGCTCTAAAAACCATAATGCTAATTTTACCCTTTATTATATTCTCATCCACTTTAACTTTTACACCAACTCCCTTAAGGATTGTATGTCCTTTTGTGATCCATATAGTAAGAACCTAATAACATTTCTCTCTAACATAAAAAAATTATGATACAAAGTCTCAAAGCTTTGCAAGTAAAATAGTAAAAATACAGTTCCTGGTGCTCAAAGACAATGAAAGTAATGAGCTCATGACTAAGGATCTCTTGAGTGGCACTGGCTCAGTTCAAAGTATATGTACATGGCAAAAAATGTCAGCTGTGAAGGTTTGTGCCATTTATTTTAAGCCAAAAAGACATGGCTAAAATCAGTGTTCCCTGGAGTGTGCTCTACAGAACATTCGTTCTTTGTAAAGGGTTCTATGATCAAATACATTTGAGCCACTCTAGGAATATATGTAGTTTTTTTTTTTCAAACCTAAACTGCAGGATATCTAGAAGTTTTTTTTAACATACTTGCATTATGAATCTCCAGGACACAGACTCTATGGTACAGGGTTTCCACATTTATTTGACCATTTATTTTTCCTGGAGCGTCTCCAAGAGCTAGTTTTCTTTGAGAAATGCTGGGGTAGAATAATGCAATAATAATAATAATTATTATTAGGACTATTTCCTCTTAAAATATACAGGGCAAAGACCTAGATATTTATTGCTGGTATTCTTAATTTCTTATTTTAAAATCCAAAGTGTCAATGCACTAGGAACAAAAGCAATGTATATTTTCATAAGCCAATGCAATGGTGTTTTATGGATTTATTTAGTGGAGTCTTCTATACTTAGATTATTTCTTCTTAATTTAATGTTTAAGGTTCTTAACTATAGAACAATATGTTGCCACGGTGGAATCCTTGGCAGCATGCTGATTTGATGACATAGCTGCACTTTAGGAGGGCATAGTAGTGAAGTGATTGGCGTCTAAAATCACATGACTTTAATTTATGGCTCTATTACTTACTAGATATGTGATTTACTAGATATGTGACCTTCCAGAAAAGTTTCTTAAATTCTAGAAGCCTTGATTTACTTTCCTGTAACATGGGGATTATAATATATGTACCTCCTAGAGTCGTTGTGAGGATTAAAAGAATTTATATGTATATATTATGTATGTATATGTATGTACAGTGTTTAGCACAATGATTTTCATTTTGTAAATACCCAATGAATTTGTAACTATGATGATATTTGTTCATTCAGCATTTATTGAACACCTACTAGGTAAAGGGTACTACATTGTGTATGCAGATACAAATATGAATGAGTCATAGTCCTGTCCTTGAATAGCATGCAGTTGCCAAGTAGACAAATAGCAGACAGTTACATAATTGTGTAAAGTGAAGTCTTTATGGATTAATCGTAAATATAAGTACTCAAATATGCAATTGCAAAAGAGAGGATTGTCAGTTTTAGGGGAATGAAGCTGGGAGGTGGCTTGCACAGGGATTCACTGTGGATGCTGTTTTTGAGGTGAGTTTGGAAAGGTGATTAGGTATTTGCCAGGAAGAGGACAGTGAGGCCAAGGGTGCTGGTAAGAGATTTATGAGCATGAGCAAAGGCAGAATAAATTTAGGAAGCTGCAAGTAGCTCAGAAGAGCTGCAGATGGCACATGCAGGTCAGGGGCGTGATGAGAAACGCTGTGGCAGGACTTGGCAGTGGCTAGATCATGGAGGGTCTTAAATCCCAGTCAAGCCTTTGAAGTTCCCTAAGCAATAGAGAGTGATTGAGGAATTTAAGCAGTAGAGTAACTGTATCAGATTGTTTTAGATCGGCACTGCTCCAGGTGTGGCTTGTGTATTTGCTCTGTTAGCATCACCTGGGAGCTCTATTAGAAGTATAAATTCTCAGACCCCACCCAGAGATACTGAATAAGAGTCTCCAGGAAAAGGGCCCATGGTTTTGCAAATCAGGTGACTTTTTGAATAGCATTAAGGCTGAAGAAGCACTGTTTTAGAATCATCACTCAATGCATTTTATAGAGGGTAGACTGGAGGCTCTCCAGTTACATGCAGGGAGATTAATTAGTAAAGAGCCACTGTCCAGGTGAGGAATGATGGCAGAATCCGAAATAAATTAGCACAAGTGAAGGAAAAAAGAAGACATAATACAAATAAAGTTTACTTCATGGAAACTTAGTCCCCACCTGGGTATTGTATTAGATAAAGGGATGATTCTCAGGTTTCTTGCTTTAGTAATATAATGCAGTGTATGCATTAAAATAGGGAATACAGAAAGAGTACCAGGCATTTTGTTTTGTTTTTAGGCAGTGAGAGAGCTAGATTATGAATTTCGTTTCCAACATATTAGAAATTCCTGTGGGACATCCAGATGGAAGTGTGCTTATTATTGACTGCTGGACCTATGGATCCACTGCTCAACAATGAGGTCCTGACCAGTGTTATGGATTCAGGAGTCATGAACATCCAGCAGGGAGGTGAAGCAGCCAGAATGGATGAAATTGGAAAGAGATCTGAGTATAGAAATATGGGTAACAGCAGGTATTTTCATGGGCCTTTGTTATTGTTATCTCTTTGATCTTACCTTATACCATTTCCTTTCAGCAGTACATGCACCAGTCAACCTAACCCACTTGAGATTCTCTGGATACACATTCTGTCTTAACCTCCAGCTTTTTCACAAGCTTTTGCTCTGCCAGAAACATTCCTTTCTCACTCTGAGCCTAGCAGACTACTGTTGATCCTTCAAAACCCACCTCTAAAGCAATCCCTTCCCCAGGAAAAATACCCCTTCTAGATGCTTTCTTAGAGTTATTGTACTAAATAAAATGGAATGTTTGTCTCTCTGTTCCCTTTGTGCTTAGTTCCTGCTAGTAAAGTCTGTGTCTAGCTCAACCTTTCACCTCAGTCCTGGAAAGGTGCTTGACAAACAGCAGATGGTCAATAACTAATCGCTGAATGAATGGTCAGAGGAAGAAGGGTTGCTAAAGGAGCAATAAGAAAGCATGGTAGTCGAAGTAGAAGGAATATAAAGAGCATGGTAGCATGGAAACCAATAAAGGAAGTTTCTAGAAAGAAACAGTAATATTGAGAGCTTCCAAGCAATCCTGTGAGATAAAGAATTAAAATACTTATAGGATTTGAATATTAGGTCAGTGATGCCTTTTATCAGGGTGGCTTCAGTGGAGTGAGCTCAAAATAGAAATCAGACTGTAGAGTTTGAAGAGCAGCTGGGAGGTGAAAGAGTGGAACCTAAAACTATGAGGAACTGTCCCATGACAGGAAGGACAGAAGAAGAAGATGTAGTTCAGGAGCGGGTTCCCTGGAGTGAGAGATGACTTAAAATGCATGTGCTATGCTGTTCAATATGGCCTGACATAATAAAAAAAATCCAGTGTAAAGAAGGCGGGAGAAGCAATGATAACTGAACAAGCTTCCAGCATAGAGCAAAGGGATCAAGCTTCACGAAGAAGGATTAAGCTTGAAATGGAAGAGGGCCTGGAAGGGGCAGAGATGAGCTGGATATAGACAGGTTTGTAGGGGTGGAAGGAGGAAGCTTATTTAGGGAGTTGAATATTGATTGCTTAATTTTCCCAGTGAAATAGTGAGCACGTTTACCTGGAATGAAGCTGTCTGTGTAGGAGGTGGGTCAGACAGGGAGAGAGGCCTGGGGAATTTACGCCTGGAGGGGAGTGACGTGACTTGGAAGACCCGGCAGATGGAGCTGACCAAAAATACATTATTATTTTTCTAAAGGAAGTCCTGTCATCTTAAAATTAGTGTCCCTTATGAATTGTAAAGGTGTATTGATTTTGACGAGAACTTTTTATTGAATATATAGAAAGTGCTATGAGGTCATTATTGATTTATAGTATTATGCTTCAGTATCTCTCACTGAGGACAAATTATTTTTAAAGGACAGTCCTTCCAGAATTCAATGAATGTTATACACTATGTAAACAACCTGAACTTCTAATAACAGTGCAATCCATGTGAGATGCCCATATTACAGAAAGAAGGGAGAAGAACCCAACCATGTTATTACTTTGGTTGAGTGTGTTACATTGTTTAGTTAAATGCTTGAGCAAGCCATGCTGTGCTGTCTTGACTCAACTATTAATCGGTATTATATATAAAGATATGCACCTTAAAATTATGGTTTTTTTGTCTCAAATGGCACCACAATATTAAACACTGACACTTACTGAGTTCTTGTAAAATAGCATAATATTTTGCTACAAGCCTTTCTAATATAATCTAATTTAAACTTCACAATAATTCTGGGAAGTAGCAAATATTTAGATCTTATTTATAGATGAAGAAATTGAGACTTAAACTGTGTACCTTAATAGAACTGGAAGACTTTATGTTAAGTGAAATAAGCAAGTCACAGAAGACAAACTTCACAGGTTATCACTTATTTGTGGGAGCTAAAATTAAAATAATTAAACTCAGGGGGATAGAGAGTAGGATGATGGTTACCAGAGGCTAGAAAGTGTTGTGGTGGTGAGGTGGAGATGGGGGAAGTGGGGATGGTTAATAGGTACAAAAATATATTGTACCTAAATAGAATGAATAAGATCTAGTATTTGATAGCACAACCGAGTGACTACAATAAACAATAATTGTAGGCGGAGAGATCCAAGATGGCGGATTAGGAGCAGCTCAGGATTGCAGCTCCCAGTGAAAGTGCAGAGGGTGAGTGGACGCCGCATTTCCAGACGGATTTTTATTACCCCCAGACCAGGAG
>CAUYQU010085485.1:0-22902 GCA_963574635.1 Cheracebus regulus
GGTGTTTGATTTTGTGTTCTTGTGTCAGTTTGCTGAGAATGATGGTTTCCAGGTTCATCCATGTCCCTACAAAGGACACAAACTCATCATTTTTGATGGCTGCATAATATTCCATGGTGTATATGTGCCACATTTTCCCCAGTTCATTCTTTGAAAAAGCAAACTTACTTCCAATCTAAAATGGTAATCGGTTTCAGATCTGTTTTGACTATTTGATTAGTCAAATTAATTTGACTAATTTAAGATATGTCTGCATGTGAGCAGAGACTGTGCCACTGCACTCCAGCCTAGGCAACAGAGTGAGACTCTGTCTCAAAAAATTAAAAAAAAAGAAAAGATATGTCTGTTTGATTATAACAACCAAGGGACAAAAGTTTCCTTCCCCCATATTCATATATTTTGGTATTTATTAAGCATGTTCCTATTGTGTTGGGTACTCATTTAACTGTCCCTTTAGCTTTCTCAAACTATAAAGATAGCTAAGATTATTTAACCCTTTTAATCCATTATATTCAATGAACTGGTAGAGTATGATATTTAATATCCGGTAATTAATTTATTCCCTGCCTTGTTTTGGTTGATCTATTCATCTATTCCACAGTTGTTTACTGAGTGTCTGTGCTGTGCCAGGCACTATTCTAGGTATTGGGTGTGTTACTTGCCCAGAGTAAAATAAAACTAACAGGCAGATAGAACTATAAATTAGTTTCCTCATTCCTAAGTTTAATACACAACATTTTCTATTGAGAGTTAAAAATTCGATTTATGTTCCCAAGTGAAAAAGTATTAGAAATTTGAGTAAACCACTCAATATAAACTTTGTGGATAATTTTTATTTCTATTGTTTTTAAAGATAACATATTTTAAAGCTCAGATATAAGAACTAAATGGATTTCATGAAAAGATACCATATTTAACATTAAGTTTTCATATATATTCTATTTTTTGAACTCACTTACATTTTAAAGGTAACTCATCCAAAGTTTATTTGCAAATGTGTTTTGATTTTCTTCCATCATGTTTCCTCTATATATTTCATAATAAAATAGAAACATATTATATAACTTAAATTCTTCCTGACCTATATATTTTTGGTGGATCAAATACAATTATCTTCTACTTCAGGATATAAACTGTATCTATTCTTCTTAAGTCATCACATCAGGGAGAAAAATATATTGAAACATTCAGATTATAACAAGGTAGGTCTATGACAGCATGCTAAAAATAAAATTAAAATCCCAGTGAGTTATAGACCAGGGTTTTCTTTCTTGTTGGTTATGCCAGTAGTATCTTTCTTCTAATTCTGGGTGCGTATCTGAGAAGTCCTGGAGCAAGGATCCAACTGAATTACTCTCCTTTTGTTCACTATACCCACAGAGTCCCAGGGGTAATAGAAAGGAAAGTGCCAGACCTGTCAGCACTCATAATTGTTCCCTCTGAAAAGACAGCCCAGCAAAATATTTTTTACTCTTCAAATATATGATCACTTGCCCGTGTTGAAAGGACACCAGCTGGCAATGCTGATCTCTTGGTAGATTTCTGCATCTGTCTGATATCTCTACTTTCCTCAAATTGTTCCCATGGCTTCCTGATAATCTGGGTCCTTTGCTGTCACTCTGGTCCTGATGCACTATCCACATAGCACACCAGCCATAGCTCCTACGGCCTTCCCCTTTTCCGTGAACATACAAATCTCTCTCTTAGTGCTCTTGTACTTGTTGCTTTCTGACTCATCCCCACCTCTTACCCCAGCTGGCTAGCTTCAATTTGTTTTTGAAATTTCTGCTTAAATGTCACCTCATCAGGTAGGCTTTCCTTATTCCTTGCTAGAGCAAGTCCTCCTCGTACCCAAAGCAAGTTTCTTTCTTTTTTTGTTTTTTGAGACGGAGTCTTGCTACGTCACCCAGGCTGGAGTGCAACAGCGCGATCTCAGCTCATTGCAACCTCCACCTCCTGGGTTCAAGCAATTTTCCTGCCTCAGCCTCCTGAGTAGCTGGGATTACAAGTGCATGCCACCATGCCCGGCTAATTTTTGTATTTTTAGTAGAGATAGGGTTTTGCCAAGTTGGCCAGGCTGATCTCAAACTCCTGACCTCATGTGATCTACCTGCCTCGGCCTCCCAAAGGGCTAGGATTACAGGTATAAGCCACCACACCTGGCTACAAGTTTCATAATTACATATTATATATAGTTATTTCTGTGTTTACTTGCTTAATCTCCCCTGCAGATAATAAGCTCCATGCAGGTACAATGTCTGTTTCATTTCCTCTGTATCTGCAGGGTCTACCATATTTCCTGGTGCATAGCAGAGCGCCTCCCCCGCAACTTATTTGTTGAATAAATAAATAAGTTAATCGGTTCCAGGAAATAAACATGTATCCCCTACTATTCATGACTGAGCACCAATATATTTTTTCCTACCTATCCTCTTTTCCTTTTTCTCCTGAGAAAAAAGTACAACCAACAAAAGTGAAAACAATTCTTAAACGTGCTCTCTTACTGGAGTTAGACTGTGATCACTGCCACTCATTAAAACAAGTACATACATTCCTTATGTATACTTAATCATAATGTATTTACACTTATGAATCATCATAGCCTTGTATGAAATGAGGATCTTTAATTGGAAGAGAACACAAAAATAAAAAACAGAATAATTAATTCAAAAGTCAGAATTTAAGGTTGGGTATGGTGGCTAATGCCTGTAACCCCAGGTATGGGAAACCAAGGTGAAAGTACTGCTTGAAGCCAGGAGTTCAAGACCAGACTCTACATAGTTAAGACTCCCATCTCTACACAAAAATTTAAAAAATTAGCCAGGTGTGGTGGCACACACCAGTAATCCTAATTAGTTGAGAGGCTGAGGGGGGAGAACAGCTTGAGGCAGGAGTTTGAGGTTATAATGCACTATGATCATACCACTACACTCCAGCCTGGGTGACAGAAGGAGACCCTATCATGATGCTTTTGTCACTGTGCATCATGATAAAAAATAAAAAATATTTAAGCTGGTAGAGAGCTAGCCTTAAAAGAACTATAAATAATCAATCCAAGAAATGGTAGAAAAGAGTAGAAACTGATTCTAAAACAAATAGTATGTTGGGAATAAAGATTAAGAAACATACTTTTTTTTTTCAGAGTGAGTTTCACTCTTGTCACCTGGGCTGAAGTGCTGTGGTGTGATCTCGGCTCACTGCAACCTCCACCTCCCTGGTTCAAGCAATTCCCCTGCCTCAGCCTCCCAAGTAGCTGGGATTACAGGCATGCACCACCATGCCTGGCTAATTTTATTTTTTGCATTTTTAGTAGAGATGAGGTTTCATCATGTTGGTCAGGCTGGTCTTGAACTCCTGACCTCATGATCCGCCCGCCTCGGCCTCCCAAAGTGCTGGGATTACAGGCATGAGCCACCTCGCCTGGCTAAGAGAATAATTCTAAGAGGGAACAAGCAACAGGTTATGCTCAAGAAGACTTGAAGGTCTACTGTATTAAGGTTATTGGTTTAGAGAAGGACTTTTCAAACTCTTCAACTTATTTATTGATGATGACGGACATCAGAGTAATGAGAGAGAGAGATGAAGAAATAGGCACAGATGTAGCCTCTGTAGTTCTCTGTTACTTTTTGACTGTAAGAAAACTGTCACATGCTGAGTTTAGTCCCATTCTGCAGTTACAAAAAGGTAAGAGAAACATCTGGAAGCCAAGTGACTTGAACTGGATTCGCTAGGATTGACAAAGCCCAGCTTTGTGGAGGGTACCATGAAACCTACCTTCTTGGGCACAACAGAGGAGGTGGAATTTATTGTGCTTTCGTCATCATGCATCATGACAAGTTCAGAGCTGCTCTCGTCCATGACCTCCTGCATGCTGTTCACACTGCTGCTCTGGCTGCCAGTGCTCACAGACATGCTTGGAATGGAATGGTTGCTGCCCAGGCTGTCCATTTCCCTGAGCAGGTTGGTTCCATGTTCACTGTCCTATAAAAATGGGGCACTGAGGTTAGAAAAAGAGCCTGGAGTCAAAGAGCCAATCCATTGACTAAAGTATCAAGCACACTCAATTTTGCAGTGTGAAGTTACTTTTCTGCCAATCTGCAAAGATGAACTTTTTTTATATACTGGCTCCACTACTCCCCCATCATCCTCAGACATCTCAAATTCGCTTCCTATGCCTTCCCCAGGGGCTGTTCTGGACAAGGGTCATAAGGCTCTAAATGCTGCCATCCCAGGGCTTTCCCCTGTCATATGCTACTATCATATTATCATACTGCTATTCACTAAGCAAAATCAAGCCAGGTTTGTAAGGGATTTTCTGGAACATCAAGGAGCTAGAGGAAGACTGCTGGCCCCTAAACAGGTGAGCTCTAGGATATCTGCAAATACAGTAGTGGTCACTTGAAAAAGTAAAGTGGAAAGAGTTTTCAGAGATTTGACAAGCAATATGCTCCCTCTGCAAGTCATTATTGAGTAACTTCATATCTAAGCAGTGATATTAGTTCTACTATCTTCGACAGGTAATTAAATTCTGCCTCCCTCAAGCAATTCTATCATGCTTATCTCTGTAATCTTATTAAATATATCTGTTAAATAATACTGGTATTCATCACCACTGGCCCAAAGACTAGTATTTGAAAAGTGGTAAAATAATCAGAACATATAATTTATCCATCACAGTGGGATATCTTTTGATATAAGATTGAATAATATAATTAAATCAATTTAGCTACAAATAAACCCTGTTCTCAAAGAACCATACTGTACACATATAACTTTAATAAACTCTTACTTAGCCATGGCAATATAAAAAAATTACTGAGTAACATAAAATGGTAGATAATACATTATATTTTTAACAGATTTATTTTCCCAGTTAAAGGGGATCATTTCTATATATACAATCAAGAAATTTTATAGTTCAGTGCAACTTTCTGAGCTTTGTTTTTAGAATTATTGATAAAATATTTGTATGTTTATTTTCTATGAAAAAGCTGAAATACATTCATTCTTCATTCTTTTCTTCCTTTGTATTTCACTTTAGAGGAAGAAGAGTCCTTTCTCTTATTCAAGGCTAATTCTTCCACTAATACTCTTGTTCCTATTCTGCTTCTGTTCTGAAATCCTGTTTCTTTAACTATATCTCTTTCTTCTATCTTCAGTGCCTCTGACTCTGCCCTGGCTCCATCTCTACTGCATTGAAAGATGAAGAAGCCTGCCTTACAGTTATGGACCTCTCTACAGGCTGCCTTCTCTTACTTTTCCTTCTTAACCCAATTTCTAAATCTTAAAATAATTACTTTTTTTGCTGTCTCCCCCTTATCAACTCCCATGAATTATACAACCCTAGTAATCTACTATTCATTCTACCTAGTCCTGTACAACTGCTTGTACTAAGGTCATCAAGGATTCTCTAATTGAAAACTTCCATCTGTATACTATGGTAAGAGTATATAATGCCAGGACCTTAACCTCAAAAGGCACCAAACTGAAATCATCCTAAACCTACTCTCCCTGGTTCTTTTTCTCTGTTCTTGGTATTGACGTATTCCTAGCCACTCAGGTTCAAATGTTCAGTCACCTTAAATTCCTCCTCATCTGTCATTGTCAATCAATGAGAAGCCATGGATTATCAAACCTGCCTCTACAATGTTTCTCAAAAGTGTTCCCTTTTTCCCTATTCGCATCGACACTGCCCTTATTACCTTTTGCATGGAGAATTAGCCAGGATGTTGCCCATTCAAATCCATATTACACTCTGTTGCCAGGATAATCTTCCTAAAGCACAACACCTTTCTGAGTCTAGAATACCTTACTATGCCCATTTGTCAGGAAGCACCCACATCATGTCCTCCATGAAACCTTCACTAATCCCCACCAGCAGGCTTATTTTCTCCCCACGATGGACTCCTGCAATGGGGCTACACCTCTGTAGCACTTTTCATATTCTGCCTTATATAAGTGTTATTTTATGAATGTCTCTTGTACAACGCTTCATGTCTCTTAAGGCAGATAGCATCAATTACTTTTTATCCTCAAAAGTTTTTCACAGTGCTCAGTCCAGGACTTTTTCACATAGTGGGCATTCTATAAGTGCCTGCTAAAATAAATTGAACCTACTTCCTCATCCTCCTGTGACTCATTCAAGGGTCCATTTCGTGTCTCTTGGAAAAGTATTTTTTTCATTTTTCGGTACTGTAGGTTATCTAGCTCACGAACAGCATCTTTTGTCCTCTGTATGAGGTCAATGAGGACACGTAGTGGCCGGTCTCGTCGAACAAAGTCATGCTGATTGAGGGAGGAGAAAAAAATAAACTGATAATGAAGAAACATCCTTAGGTACAAGATATAGATATAAAAGGAAATAGAGAATCATAAAATAGTTCTATGGAAGTTACAGAAATAACAAAATATGATTTTCATGTCATGTATCCTTCCATATTTCATAAATTTCAAAAAGAGATAACCATGCTTTTTTCTTCTTCCTTAAGCCCCATTTTGTGGATGTGATAATTATTTTTAAAAATTGTATGTATTTAAAGTATACGGCAAGATGTTTATATATATATATATATATATATATATATATATAGTGAAATGATTTCTACAGTTAAGCAAATTAACATATCCATTAACTCACATAGTTACTTTTTGGTGGCAAAAGTACCAAAAATTTTTAGTCTTAGCAAATTTTCCAGATATAATACAATACTACCAACCATAGTCCCCATTCTGTACACTGGATCTCTACACTTATTTATCCCACATAACTGAAACTTTGTACCATCTGACCTCATCTTTCCATTCCCCATCCCTTTCAACCACCTTTTGTTTTGTGTTTTATTCTTTGGTTTAGTTTCCACATATAAGTGAGACTGTAGACTATTTTTCTGTGTCTGGTTTATCTTACTTAGCATAATGTCTTCTGGGTTCACCTGTATTGTTGCAAATGACAGGACCTCTTTCTTTTTTAAGACTATATAATAAATATTATACATAAATAAATAACATATATAATATTATTCAGTCTTAAGTATACATATCACATATACCATAATTTTTTTTATCCTTTCATCCACTGATGAACATGTAGGCTGTTTCCTTATTTTGGCTGTTGTGAAAAATGCTGTGATGAACATGGGGGCACAGATATTTTTATAAGGTGCTGATTTCATTTTCTTCAGGTATATAACCAGCAGTGGGATTATGGGAACTAATAATATTTGTTTTTTTAGGTTTATGAAGAAACTCCATATTGTTTTCCACAATGGCAACACTAATCTACATTTTCACCAACAGTGTATAAGGATTCCCTTTTCTCTATATCCTTGCCACTTATTATCTCTTACCTTTTTTGATAATATTCTAACAGGTGGGAGGTGATAACCCATTGTGGTTTTGATTTCCATTTCCCTAATGATTAGTGAATGCTGAGTATCTTTTCATACGAGAATTCTTGAGTTTACTTATCATATAAGTAACACAAAATCACTAGAACTTTAAGAAGCAGCAAGTAGGCTTGTACATTTTAAATCTGAAACTATGTAATAAACAAAAGCAAGGCAGAGTATGGTCTATTCTTTTGTTCTTTTTTTTTTTTTTTTTTTTTTTTGAGACAGAGTCTTGCTGTGTCACCTAGGCTAGAGTGCAGTGGTGTGATCTCAGCTCACTGCAACCTCTGCCTCCTGGGTTCAAGTGATTCTCCTGACTCAGCCTCCCGAGTAGCTGGGATTTCAGGCATGCACTACCATGCCTGGCTAATTTTTGTATTTTTAGTAGAGACGAGGTTTCACCATGTTGCCCAGGCTGGTCTTAAACTCCTGACCTCAAGTGATCCACCCACCTCAGCCTTCCAAAGTGCTGGGATTATAGACGTGAGCCACTGCACCACAGTTGAGTCTGTTCTTATTATAACTTGCCTCAATCCTCACCCCCATACACACTATCCCTTGAGAAACAGACTTGTGAATATTTTGTTTTCTATTTCTGTGGTCATATAGTATATGCTTGAAAATATGCCAGCTGTTCAATATATCCAGAGGTCAAAATTCTGGCAACTCCATTTTCCCAATAAGAAAAAGGATCTCTGAGGAGAGTGAAAATAACTGCCCTAAAGTCCATAAATTCTTCTTGATATAAACATCCCTCACTTTCAATATTATTAATGATTGTTACATAATCTGGTTTCCTGGTTTCTCAGTCCATAGCAGGTTAGAGAGAGAATAAGAGTGGAGACGTAAAGGACTGAGAACTGGGAGAGGTAGGGTTATCACCCATCGTAAAAGGAAGTATCTCTTGTAAGTTCTCTGACACTCTAAGAGTAGAGAAAGAGAGAAATTTCATGATTAACAGATCTGTCAACCAAACAAACAAATTATAATAAAACAGAGGTTTGCAGGCTATTTTGCCCCTTATAAATAGCCCCTTTTATGTAACAAGAGTTCATAAAACAGTGTCTCTGAGCCCTCAGGAAGTGACATTAGGCTCGGGGTGGTGGCTCATGCCTATAATCCTAGCCCTTTGGGACGCCGAGGCAGACAGATCACTTGAGATCAGAAGTTCGAGACCAGCCTGGCCAACATGGTGAAACCCCATTTCTACTAAAAATACAAAAAATTAGCTGGGCATTGTGGCACATGCCTGTAATCCCAGCTACTCCAGAGACTGAGGCGGGAGAACCACTTGAACCTGGGAAGCTGAGAGTGCAGTGAGCTGAGACTGTGCCACAGCACTCCAGCATGGGTGACAGAAAGGGGAGAAAATGTGAAAGGAGGAAACTTTTTTTTTTTACGGAAAAAGTTCAGTTGTGTGGAAAATTTACTTATGTAAAATTATCATTTGAAGACATTGGGAAAATGAGATGTAATGTAGTAGGCCTTAGCTGATGAAATGAATTTAATTTCTTTATAATTTAAACAGATAAAAAATAATAGGGCTCTTGTGAGAAAACAATTTATATGTCTTGTGGTTCTGTATTCTGACTCTGCTGTTAGAGGAACTGTGGATTTTGCTATGGCTTTTATAAAATACCTCTGCCTAGGCAAAGAGTCCTTTCTGAATAAAAAGCACCATTTCCAGAAGCAAGTGTAGCCTGCACATGTCAAGGATGAGAAAGAAAGGAAGAAAGTACATAATTTTCCCCCCAGTGCTTACAATTATACAAGAGCTAATCGGTTTTTAGTAAACTTAAAGCCATGACTTAACATCACAGAATTTTAGAATGGGAATGCCTCTAAGAAAATTTTCTGTTTCAAGGCTGAGCATGGTGGCTCATGCCTGTAATCTCAGCACTTTCGGAGGCCAACTCGGACAGATCACCTGAGGCCAGGAATTCAAGAGCTGCCTGGCCAACATGTTGAAATCCCATCTCTATTAAAAATACCAAAATTAGGGGCTGGGTGCAGTGGCTCACACCTGTAATCCCAGCATTTGGGAAGGCCAAGGTAGGTGAATCATTTGAGACCAGGAATTCAGGACCAGCCTGGCCAACATGGTGAAACTCCGTCTCTACTAAAAATACAAAAATTCGCTGGGCGTGTTGGCAGGTGACTGTAGTCCCAGCTACTTAGGAGGCTGAGGCAGGAAAAGTGCTTGAACTTGGGAGGTGGAGGCAGCAGTGAGCTGAGATTGCGCCACTGCACTCCAGCCTAGGTGACAGAATGAGACTCTTTTTTTTTTTTTAAATAAATAAATAAAAGTAAAAAATACCAAAATTAGCCAAGGTGTGGTAATGCCTGCCTGTAGTTCCAGGTACTTGGGAGGCTGAGGCGTGAGAATCACTTGAGCCTGGGAGGCGGATGTTGCAATGAGCCAAGATCACGCCACTGCACTCCAGCCTGGGTGGCACAGAAAGACTCAAAAAAAAAAAAAAAAAAAAAGGTAATTTTTCTTTTTCAAAGTGAGGAAACTTAGGCCCTGAGAAGTTAGGTGATTTCCGCAGCTAATTAGTGGAAGAGCTATGGCTGCAACTCAGGCTTTAAAAATGTTTTTCTGCAGGGGTGGGGTGGGGGTGGGGGTGCTGGTGGTGGTAGTTATATTCTTATGTCCTACTACCATAATTATCTTTCTAAAATACAGATATAATCATGTCATTCATCATTCACTGCAACAGATACTACATGCCACTAATCCCCCATTCCAACCTAAATTTTTTTTTTTTAAGATGGAGTCGCACCCTATCACCTAAGCTGGAGTGCAGTGGCGTAATCTTGGCTTGCTGCAACCTCTGTCTCCTAGGTTCAAGTGTCCACCTCAGCCTCCCTAGTAGCTGCAACCTCAGCCTCCCCAGTAGCTGGGATTACAGTCGTGTGCCACCACATCTGGCTACTTTTTGTATTTTTAGTAGAGACAGGGTTTCACTATGTTGGCCAGGCTGGTCTTGAACGCCTGACCTTAGGTGATCCACCCACCTTGGCCTCCCAAAGTGCTGGGATTACAGGCATGAGCCACCACTTTCAGCCTCAACTTTTTTTTTCTTTTATTAAGTCTCTGTTGCCAAAGCTAGAGTGTAGTGATGCAGTCTTGGCTCACTGCAACCTCTACCTCCTGGGTTCAAGTTATTCTCCTGCCTCAGCCTCCTGAGTAGCTGGGACTACAGGCACATGCCACCATTCCTGGTTAATTTTTGTATTTTTAGTAGAGATGGGGTTTCACTATGTTGGTCAGGCTGGTCTTCAACTCCTGACCTCGTGATCCACTCGCCTCGGCCTCCCAAAGTGCTGGGATTGCAGGTGTGAGCCACCGTGCCCGGAGTTTTTTGCCTTATTTTAAGCACTGGAAAGTAAAGGAATTGAGCCCAAAACTTCTTTGTGGTTACAGATCACAAAGTGACTAAGTTCTGGCCAATGAGAGGTAGGTAGAAGTTCTTGAGGAAGGCTCTATTTTCCAGAATAAAAGGGCAAGACACAGGAGGAGAAGGTGTTTTACCCTCCGTTCTCTCCCCTTCTTCCTGGCTAGAATAAAAACTTGAGTCTTGGCAATGTGGCAGCCATTTTATGACAAAGACGATGTAAGCTACATGCTAAGGATGGTGAAGTAGAAAGAAAGAGCTTGGGTTGGGGGCTGGGCATGGTGGCTCAGGCCTGCAATTCCAGCACTTTGGGAGGCTGAGATGGATAGATCACAAGGTCAGGAGTTCAAGGCCAGACTGGCCAAGATGGTGAAACCCCATCTGTACTAACAATACAAAAAAATTACCCAGGCGTGGTGGTGGGTGCCTGTAATCCCAGCTCCTTGGGATGCTGAGGCAGAGAATTGCTTGAACCCAGCGGAGGTTGCAGTGAGCCGAGATCATGCCATTGCACTCCAGCCTGGCAACAGAGCAAGACTCTGTCTCAAAAACAAAAAAAAAGAGCTTGAGTCAATGATGACATTTTTGAGCTGCTTAGAGCTTTGTACTGCTTACTCCACCTCCTTTTACAATGTCCTAGACTTCCTATTACGTGAGATAAACTCTTACCTGTTTAGGCCTTTTACAAACAGATACACTCAACATCTTAATGTCTCACTGTCTCTTAGATAAAGTGCAGCTTTTTACAGCCAGGTTCCTGTTTGTATGTCTAGGATTAAATCTGGTCATTGCTACTCCTTCCTATGCAATAGCACATTCCAGGTAATTCTAAACCCAAGAATACCTTTCACATCTCTATGCCTTTGCCTTCACATCTCTATGTTCTCTCTGCCTGCAATTCCATCTCATTGTTTTTCAAAGCCCACTGTTCTCCAAACCCTTACAACTGGAATGCCCTCAGACTCTTTTAAAAGAACAATTTTATTGTTCTCAAAAATACATTTACTTTCAACATTCGAACAACACAGAAAAATGCGTAAAAAAGAAAATCACTCCAAATTCTACCATCTCAAAATAAATACATAAATATTGTTAAGTTACAGAATATCATTTTAGATATGTCTCTCTTTCTCTCAGAACAATGAATATCTAGAAATCATTTTATGTGGGAATCGTATTATACAAGCTAATTTTAAGTATGATCAATTGAATTAAGGTATACTTGAATTTAACAAAATTAGAAGAGACTGAATTAAAACGATTGCCTAGGCTGGGCATGATGGCTCATGCCTGTAATCCCAGCACTTTGGGAGGTCCAGCGGGTGGATTACTTGAGGTCAGGAGTTTGAGACCAGCCTGGCCAACAGGGTGAAACTCTGTGTCTACTAAAAATAGAAAAACTAGCCAGACACGGTGGTGTGTGCTTATAATCCCAGCTGGTCAGGAGGCTGAGGCAAGAGCATTGCTTGAATCTGGGAGGCAGAGGTTGCAGTGAGCCGTGATCACGCCACTGCACTCCAGCCTGGGCAACAAAGCGAGACTCTATCACATACAGAAAAATAAAAATAAAACAACTACTTAATTTTAGTTGTAGTTTCTTCACCAAAAGAGTTATCTGTTCCTAAAAGATCCTCTAAAGCTAAAAAAAATTATTAAAGTCTTTACAAGACTGAAGTTACTTTAGTTCTTTTGTCTATATATTTTAAGCAATATTATTAACTATCTACTCTGAAAGATAAGGAAATTAGTATGCATATGTTTTTCCTGTTCCTAGATTTTTCTAATTACATTATTTTTACATTGCAAATGTTTATAACATTTACATCTATCTTTTAACCATTTTGATAATTTTACCTCAGTTGTTTATGTAAATGGATTAAATGTAAAAGTAATGTTTTAATGTCAGGACAAAACTGTGTGGAAAAGATGGATTATTGAAAAATATTTGGGAGTAACTAGATAGCTTAACTGAGGGAAAAAAAGGTAGATTTTTACTTTACTCCTTATAACAAATTTTTGTATAACTCTCCCCACCAGCATAAAGAATGTCAAAATAGAAATAGGAAAAAATAAAATCCAAGATCTATTATAAATTAAAAAGGAAATAGAAATGGCTTTTCAATGTATGAGAGAGATGTTCAACATCTCCCATAGTGAGAAATACTAATTAAAACTATAGTGAGAAAAGTTTTCACTGATTTGACTAACAAAGTTCAAAAAGTATCAGTCTTCATATTTTCATAGTGGGACTATAAATTGGTGCAATTGTTTTGAAGGACAAATGAGCAATATATATCTCAACTTAAAATTCACATTGATGAGCAATTCCACTTCTAGGAATTTATTCTGTAGATATTTTTATACAGGTACAAAATGACATATACACAAGGATATTCACTGCAGCACAGTCTGTAATAGCAAAAGACTGGAAACATCCTAAATGGGTTGGTTAAACAAATTATGGTCCACCTGAGAATATTATGGAGCCATTAAAAAGAATGAGGTAGCTTTGCATGTAGTAATACAAAACAATATCCTAAACACACTGTAAAGTAAAAAGACAAATCAGGGTGGAACGGATTTTATGGTTTGCTGCCATTTGTGCAAAAATAAAAACAATATTTACTTTTATATGCATAAAATATCTCTAGAAGGAGAGGCACAAAATAGGTGCAGTGGTTGCTAGTGAGGTGCCTGGAATGGAAGGGAGATTTATTTTTCATGTTCTACCTTCTCTTCTTATTTTTTGAGATGGAGTCTTGCTCTGTTGCACAGGCTGGAGTGCAGGAGGATGATCTTGGCTCACTGCAACCTCCCAGGTTCAAGCAATTCTCCTGCTTAGCCTCCCGAGTAGATGGGACTACAGGTGTGAAACACCACACCTGACTAATATTTGTATTTTTAGTAGAAATGGGGTTTCCCCATGTTGGCCAGGCTGGATTACAGGCTTGAGCCACTGTGCCCAGATCTTGTTTTTTTTTTTTGAGACAGAGTTTCACCCCAGTCACCCAGGCTGGAGTGCAATAGCAAGATCTCAGCTCACTGCAACCTCTGCCTTCCAGGCTCAAGCAATTTTCCTGCCTCAGCCTCTCAAGTAGCTGGGACTACAGGCGCATGTCACTGTACCTGGCTAACTTTTGTATTTTTTTGTAGAGATGGGGGTTTCATCATGTTGTCCAGGCTGGTCTTGAACACCTAGGCTCAAGTGATCTGCCCGCCTCAACCTCGGGCAGGTTGAGGTACCATGCTCGGCCCCATGTTCTACCTTCTACTATATTTTTCCTTTTGGAAATTTGTATAACCTATTCCAAATGAAGAACATACAGCTTCTTTAGCCATGCAAAATAAATAAATAAGTATTTTTTTTGTGGGGGGGGGGCTCTTTAAATTCAATGTTTACCTCCAGCCCTTTTACCAGTTTCTCCAGTCCCTCATTCATTCTTCCTGCCTGCCTTTCTCCCTCTTTTTCTTCTTTGTGCTTCATCTCTAGATTGGCTGGATTCTGTTACTGAGCAATTTTTAAAAGAAAAGCTCACTGCAACCTCCACCTAAATTTGTGGGGCTTGAAGATGTCAGCTGCCTTTATAATTTAGGAACATCTTGGCTGGCTCACAATTCTTGGCTTATGTTTTCTTTCCCTAAGAATGCCGCAAACATTGTTCTATTGTTTTCCGTCTTTGTTCCTGAAGAGGTAGGTCTGGAGCCAGCTGTTTTTTCCACCCCAAAACAAACTTTTCAGTCTGTTTGTATGAATCTCAGGGACTTCACCAGGGACATGATTTATTGATCAACGAAGATCACTTTCATGGCCCTCACTCTTCAGGGATCTGCTTCAACGTCACCTTGAATGGCCTTCTCCTTACCTAAAACAGCAGCACCTGTCAATCTTGATGCTTGTCTAATTTATTTTTCTGCGCAATACTTACCATCAACTGGCACTATAACACATATTTCTTTCTTTCTTTTTTTTGAGATGGAGTCTCGCTCTGTCACCTAGGCTGGAGTGCAGTGCCGTGATCGTGGCTCACTGCAACCTCTACCTCCCGGGTTCAAGCGATTCTCCTGCCTCAGCCTCGAGAGTAGCTGGGATTACAGGCATCTGCCACCATGCCTGGCTAATTTTTGTATTTTTAGTAGAGACGGGGTTTCACCATGTTGGCCAGGATGGTCTCGAACTCATGACCTTGGATCCACCTGCCTCAGCCTCCCAAAGTGCTGGGATTATAGGCATAAGCCACTGTGCCTAGCCTATTTATTTATTTTCTTACTACTTCTTGTAACTTTCACAAGGGCAAGGACTATGTTTTTTACTGGGTACTACTGTATTCTTGTGCTTAGAATAGTGCTTGACATCCGGTAGACAATCAGTAAATATTTGTTGAATAAATAGTTGGCCCATTTGATTTGGTCCATTAAATAAAGACCAAATCAAGTAAAAGAAAGATTCAAACATTTATTTCCAGAAGTTTTCTTCAGGGATATCTTTAAATATCTTCTCTGCATGTATTTTGTTTTCTTTTTCAGGAATAATAGGTTGGCATATATTAGATCTCCTAGGTCTTCCAAATCTATCACTTTTTTTATACTCATCTTTAGAACTTTTATTTTTTGCACTTACTTCTATTTTATTTCCTTAAGCTTATTCACCATTGGAAACATCCTAAATGGGTTGGTTTACTATATGTTCATTGCTTATGATTTTTTAAACTGTTATGTTTTTTCTCTTCCATTTCTTTCTTTACCTCTACCCATTTACTTTTCATATTTTTTTGTTGTCTGTAACCCTTAACTTTAACAAAGCCCAAATTTATTCACTTATTTCCATTTTTTGTTTAAACAGATGGCGTTTTCACTCTGTTGCCCAGGCTGGAGTGCAGTGGCACAGTCATTCCTCACTATAACCTCAAAATCCTGGGCACATGAGATCCTCTTGCCTCAGCCTCCTGAAATCCTGAGATTTTAGGCATGAGCCACCATACCCAGCTCCACATTTTTTCCCCTTTTATGGTAGTAATTTTTATGTCCTTGTTTTTTGTTTAAGATCTTGGTCTGCTTCAAAGTAATAAAGATATTATTCTGTGTTTCTAGTGTTTTGTTCTGATTGCCATTTTCCCCTAAAGAAACACGGAATTGTTGCTAAGGTATACAAAGTAGTTCATGTTTAAAACATGTAGGGGCTCCACAACAAAGGAGAACAAGATCAAGCCCTTTGTCCTGTTGCATCTCTTCTCACCATCCTCCTGTGGCCTACTGCTCACAGGAAGAAAAAACTTACTTGTCACCTAGTCAAGGTGTTCTTCAATTATAAAGGCAGACATTTTTAAGCTTTACAAATTGAGGCAATACAACTCTTCTGAGTTTTTCTTAAAAACAAACAAACAAAACTGCTCCACAACAAAAGCCAGCCATTCTAGAGATGGAAGAAACAAAAAGGGTTGAAAACATATATGCAAAAAAGGATTAAAGAAATCTGGACCATCATGTGCCAAATAAAACATTTCTACTGTAAAAGATTTCTTTAAAAAAATTAAAAAATTTAAAAAACAAAAAATAAAAGGCTGGGCGTGGTGGCTCACGCCTGTAATCCAAGCACTTTGGAGGCCAATGTGGGCGGATCACCTGAGGTCGAGAGTTCAAGACCAGCCTGACCAACATGGTGAAATCCCGTCTTTAAAAAAAAAAAAAAAAAAGATTTCTACATACTACACTGATATCGATGCAACACACTGTCTATATATAAAGTTTACAGTAAAATATTACCTGAAAAGAGATGCTCAGAAATGTGATAGTTAAATCAAATAAATGTGGTTAACATGATACTCTTATCACTAACATGTCATGATACTATGTAAATGTCTATTATCATATACCTTCACTGCCTGAGGATTTGGCAACAACCTAACTGAAAATCCCAGAGCTGATGTTTGAATCACCGGTCAGCTCTATCCTGAGACCACTGGATTAATGTTTATGCAGATGTTAGGCCCAGGAACATCACAATGATGACTAGAGTAAGGAGGAGAAATATTTGTCACAAGGCAAAAAAGGAACAGGGAGGGAGGGGAAAAATGGAAAAGATAGGGTAAAAACTATCCATAGGGAATACATAGCACATACATTGCAATAATCTTGCTATTTCTATGCCTAGCTACTTATCTCTGGATAAATGACAAGGCAGCACGTTCTAAACTACTCTGTCATGATGAGCTGCCACAGGAATGATTTACTATATTCCACTATAACGTGACTTTAAATCCCCCTCCTCAAATATAAACTTGAAAAATTACCCTTAATAGTTCTGCTGATGTTGGCCTTTCCTGAGGTATTTTCTGCAAGCAGTAATCAACAAATCTCCTAAAGGAGTCTGTCCTGTGTGTGCAAATACACAAAAGAAAATAAACTCAGGGTGTGTAGAGCACATTGATTACTTAAAACAATTTTCATTAAAGGGAAAATTTTGCATTTTAGGAGTTTTAAAAAAATAAAACACTTTGGAATATCAGGAGAACTGGACCATTTTCAAGTTATGATATCTAAAATTAATTCTTTTGGATGAGTGAGGACACAGTTTCAAGTTAATCAACATATAAAAACAATATATAAGTAAGGTCAAATCATAATATATATCAGAAAACAAAAATACTATGTTTATATAAAATAGTTTTATATGGCCGGGCACGGGGGGCTCACACCTGTAATCCCAGCACTTTGGGAGGCCGAGGCAGGCGGATTACCTGAGATCGGGAGTTTGAGACCAGCCTGACCAACATGGGGAAACCCCATCTCTACTGAAAATACAAAATTAGCTGGGCGTGGTGGTGTGCCTGTAATTCCAGCTACTCAGGAGGCTGAGGCAGGAGAAATGCTTGAACTCAGGAGGCGGACGTCGCGGTGAGCCAAGATTGCACCATTGCACTCCAGCCTGGGCAACAAGAGCAAATCTCCATCTCAAAAAAAGTTTTATATACATTTTTCTCTCCAAAGACAACAATTCACATAGTCTCAACTCTATATTCTTAATTACCAATTGTTAATTCCTCTACTACCCACAATCTAAAACGAAGTAGTTAAATTTGAAGCATGGGGGATGGATAACCTAAGAATAGGCTTCCTGAATAAAAATACTTCCTATCTTAAAAGTTCCATTTTACCTATTCTTCTTTAATATTATCCCTTTTAAGATAACTCTTGTAGCCCAAATAGTTATAAAAGTGTCATAATTTTCAGCAAGGAACAATGTTTCTGAATAGACAGTATATGTTTTGTCTCAACACATTTAAGTACACATAAAGTTTAAAAAAAAAAAAGACAACTGGAAAAATAATGATGTCATAGAGGGCCCGTTTTCTCTGCAGAAAAGTGATATCAGCTGAGATGATCAATGCAAGACCATCAGGACTTGGGAGAGTAGATTTGTTAGGAGGCTAGCAGGGCATGTTCCCCACAGGATTTCAGTTACTAGACACATTAAGAACACAGTGGAAGCCGTGGTGAAGGCAGAAATAAGTAAATCTATATGTGTGGGCATGTACAGACAGCTGATACTTGTGAGGCATCAGTGTCACTTACAACAACATACAGTGAAGGAATGAAATGCTTTCTAGGTCAGATATTTAAAATGTAATTTAATAAAAATGCCAAATACATATGGTGATTTTCCTAGAGATTTAAAATGATAGCAGAATCTTACCATTCATTAGACTGTAACGTTGGGGAGTCATTCTGGGCAATGTGATATAAGGCACTCATTGCATTCATATTGAAAAGGGGGGGCTTCCGTTCCGCTGGAAGAGGAAAGAAACACGATAAAGCAGCTCTTGAAGGAAATCAGGCAGACAAAAATAAGAAACTATAAGCAAAGCTTTGCTGCTAAATCAATAGCTCATTACTGTCATCATGCCACATAATCCACTTATTTTAATCTCTAAGGTTAGGCCAAGATAGCCATTCAGAAGAAGCTGCCGGACATTAAATGTACATTGGCAAAGATCCTAACAGAACCCATTTCAAAAGAGTGAATAAAAATTTTTTTTTTCACATATCTTTAAAAAAAGTCGCTTTTGCATATTTTCCCACAATAGGTGTGAAGATCTTTGCATGTGCATTTTAGCTTAAAAATATATATTCTCTCCTTGAAGTCTGGGTATTTGGTGAAAAAGAAAAAAAATTCATATTCACTTAAAAAATTCAGAAAGCAAAGTAGAATAAGAAAAAAAGATTACTATAAAATGCAACATCTTAAACATCATTGTTTACAGAGTATGGGAGACAAGCCAATTCTGTTCAGTAAATACTGTTTGACGGCTCATTCAGGCCAAATAATTGCCAGGGGTGATGGTAGAAAGAGAAATGGAAGGGAGGAAGAGGAGTATAAATTATAAAGAAAGTCTGGTCCATCCCATTCTAAAGAGAAACTCAGTGAGTAAGGCATATATTTTTAATTATTTATTTTTTGAGATGGGGACTTGCTCTGTTGCCCAGACTGGAGCGTAGTGGCAGTCATGGCTCACTATAGCTTTGACCTTCCAGGCTCACGAGATCCTCAGCCTCTTGAATAGCTGAGACTACAGGTGTGCGCCACCACGCTGGGCTAGTTTAAACAATTGTTTTTGTACAAACACTGGGCGCAGTGGCTTACACTTGTAATCCCAACACTTTGGGAGGCTGAGGTGGGTGGATCACCTGAGACCAGGAGTTTGAGACCAGCCTGGCCAACATGGTGAAACTTGTCTCTAATAAAAATACAAAATTAGCCAGGCATGTTGGTGCATGCCTGTAGTCCCAGCCACTTGCGAGGCTAAGGCAGGAGAATAGCTTGAACCCGGGAGGTGAAGGTTGCAGGGGGCTGAGATCGCACCCCTGCACTCTAGCCTGGGTGACAGAGTGAGACCCCATCTTGAACCAGGCTGGTCTTGAACTCCTGGGCTCAAGCTGTCCTCCTGCCTCAGCCTCCCAAAGTGCTGGGATTATAGGTATGAGGCACTAAATGTGGCCAGGTATTTCCTAGTAGAGGATATACTCCTTCCCAGCCCACCATGATCTCTTTATTGGAACTCCTCCAGCTCTCCCTTGGCATACTGGTCATTTGGCATGTGCTCACCTATTACATCTACATAATCATACAAATCTTTTCTCTCAAAAGAAATCATATGCTCTAAGAGAGCAAGATCTTACAACTCAAATATTCTTTTTCTTTTCTTATTCCCCCAGAATTTGTAAAAAAAAAAAAAAAAAAAAAAATGCCATTCACATATTACAGGCTCCATTTGCGGATCAAAGGAAAGAAACAGGCTCTAGTTCTGAGTACAGTTAATTTTATGCTATTTATTAGTTGTTATGGCAAAGAAGATAAATCACTATCTCTTTCTACTGTGCTTACCCTAATGGATTTTTAAAATAGTCCCACTTTCTAATTCATAATCTGATCTCTAGTTTTATTAGAGCACCTTGGTTTTTAAGTAAAGGTTCTTCTATTAACCACTTCTAAAATGACAAATTGGGCTTATTCTATGCAGTTCTAAGACAGAGAACAAGGCTAAGAAGTGAAGTTATGGAAAAGACATTTTCACTCATAGAAGGAAAAATTTGTGCATAGCCAAAGTAGTTAAAAAAAAAAAAACAGAATGAACAAGACTGAAAAAGTAGTAAATTTTAAGTCATTTGTAGCACTGAAGCAGAAGACAACTCTACCTATTTATTTGTTGTATTTTGGAGGGGCATCTTATAGTCTTGACTAAGTGATTTCTGTACCTCTGAAACATAGTAGTCTAGGCCAGGCATGATGGCTCATGTCTATATAATCTTAGCACTTTGGGAGACTGAGGTCGGTAGATCACCTGAAGTCAGGAGTTCGAGACCAGCCTGGCCAACATGGTGAAACCCCGTCTTGAATAAAAATACAAAAGTTAGCCAGGCATGGTGGCGTGCGCCTGTAATCCCAGCTACTCGGGAGGCTGAGGCAGGAGAATCACTTGATCCCGGGAGGTTGCAGTGAGCTGAGATCATGCAACTACACTCCAGCCTGGGTGACAGAGCAAGACTTCATCTCAAAAAGAAAAAAAAAAGAAAAAAAGAAAAAAAATCCAAAACCAATTCGAGTGTGCTTCACTCAAAGAACCAAGCTCAGTGTTCTTCACAAACGCTGCTTTCTTGGTCTAGATACCCCCTTTTGCTCACTACACTTTATCTTTGTGTGTGTGTATGTAAGTGTCAGGGTCTTGCTCTACTGTCCAGGCTGGAGTGCAGTGGTGTGATCAGCTCACTGTAATTTCAAAATCCTGGGCTCAAGTGATCCTCCTCCCTCAGCCTCACAAAGTGCTGGTATTACAGGCTAATTCTTGACAATACCTCAGGTTTTATCTCAAATATAATTTCATTTTTAAATTAATTTAATAAGTATTTATTCAGAGTTTATTATGTTTATAATCACTTCCTCAGGGAAACCTTCCCTGACCTCTCAGACTAGGTCTCCTATTAAATTTTGTCATTACAAATTATATTTTCTCCTTTCTTCCACATATCACAACCCCAATTGTTTGTATGTGTGTGTGTGTGTATATATATATATATATATATATATTTTTTTTTT
Source organism: Cheracebus regulus (assembly GCA_963574635.1). Lineage (NCBI taxonomy): Eukaryota > Metazoa > Chordata > Mammalia > Primates > Pitheciidae > Cheracebus > Cheracebus regulus. Next base: position 21,375 of record CAUYQU010085485.1, read on the forward strand.
TTTTTTAAACAGGGTCTCATTCTGTTACCCAGGTTGGAGTGCATCTCAGCTCACTGCAGCCTCTATCTCCTGGGCTCAGGTGATGTTTCCACTTCTGCCTCCTCTTGAGTAGCTGGGATTATAGGCATGTGCCATCAAGTCCAACTAATTTTTTTTTTTTTTTTTTTTTTTGGTAGAGATAGGATTTTGACATGTTGCTTAGGCTGGTATCGAACTCCTGGGCTCAAGTGATCTGCCCGCCTGAACCTCCCAAAGTGCTGAGATTATAGGCATGAGCCACTGTGCCCAGTCTATTTGCATAATTCTTTATTTTCTTCCTTCCTTCCTTTTTTCCTCCCTCCACCCCTCCCTTCCTCCCTTCCTCTCTCCCTCCTTCCTTCCTTCCTCCCTTCTTTCCTTTCCTTTCCCTTCCCTTTCCTTCCCTCCCCTCCCCTCCCTTCCCCTTCCCTGCCCCCCTCCCCTTTCAAGCCATCCTTCCACCTTATCCTCCCTAGTAACTGGGACTACAGGCACACATCACCATGCTTGTCCTATTTTTTAAAGGTTTTTGTAGAGATGAGGTCTCATTATATTGCCCAAGCTGGTCTCAAACTCCCAGGCTCAAGCGATCCTCCCACCTTAGCCTCCCAAAGTGCTGGTATTAGAGGCATGAGTCACTGTGCCCAACCTAATTCTTTATTTAATGTGTGTCCCCTTTGCTAAACTTCATGAGGGCAGGGGCAATGTCTACTATGTTCATCTCTGTATTCTCAGTGCTGAGAATAGCACCTGGTACACAGCAGGCAGCCCCCAAATACTTTTAAATAAACAAATGGAGATGAGGAAAATTAAAGCACAGAATAAACTGTCAACAATGACTGAGAAGACTAAGACTTGGGGCTCATGACAGATACTACATGATGGCTTCATCCACTATTAGAAGGACTAGAGCTCGAGAGATCCAAGATGGCCGATTAGCAACAGCTCGGGAGTGAAGCTCCCAGTGAAAGCGCAGAGAACGAGTGGACGCCGCACTTTCCGACGAATTTTTGTTGCCCACAGACCGGGAGATCCCCGGCAGAGGAGCCACACGGGTAGCCAGCGTGACTCTTTTGGCCGGCACGGCTGTTTTGCCGGTGCCCCAGCGCGGTGCTTCCCGGTGCGGAGTATACGGGACGGACGGGCTCGGCTGGTCCCAACCCCACAAGGAAAACAGCAATTGGAAGCGCTGAGGACTGAGAGTTCCACAGCAAGCACAGCGAACCCGGGAAGGTCCGGCTCTGTGGGGAACGAGCATCCGTCAAAGGAAAACTAAGAAACAGAAAAACTTCATCACCGGGCAGAGAGAGATCCAAGATGGCCGCGTAGCAGCAGCTCAGGATTGTAGTTCCCAGTGAAAGCACAGAGAGCGAGTGGATGCCGCAATTGCAGATGAATTTTTGATGCCCACAGACTGGGAGATTCCTGGCGAAGGAGCCACACGGGTCGCCAGCGCGACTCTTTCGGCCGGCGCGGCGCTTCTCGGTGCGGAGTGTATGGGACTGGTTGC